>CAUYLG010015647.1:0-53564 GCA_963573385.1 Cacajao melanocephalus | reverse complement strand
CTTCCTCCATCCCTTTATTTTGAGCCTTTGTGTATCCTTGCATGGGAGATGTGTTTCCTGGATACAGCAAACCGATAGGTTTTGACTTTTTATCCAATTTGCCAGTCTGTGTCTTTTGATTGGGGCATTTAGTCCATTTACATATAAGGTTAATATTGTTATGTGTGAATTTAATCCTGCCATTTTCATGCTAGCTGGTTGTTTTGACCATTAGTTGATGCAGTTTTGTCGTTGTGTCGATGTTCTTTACCATTTGGTACGTTTTTAGAGTGGCTGTACTTGTTGTTCCTTTCTATGTTTAGTGCTTCTTTCAGGAGCTCTTGTAAGGCAGGCCTGGTGGTGATGAAATCTCTCAGCAATTGCTTGTTTGTAAAGGATTTTATTTCTCCTTTGCTTATGAAGCTTAGCCTGACTGGATATGAAATTCTAGGTTGAAAGTTCTTTTCTTTAAGGATGTTGAATATTGGCCCCACTCTCTTCTGGCTTGTAGGATTTCTGCCAAGAGATCCATTGTGAGTCTGATGGGATTCCCTTTATGGGTAACCCAACCCTCTCTGGCTTCCCTTATCATTTTTTCCTTCATTTCAACTCTGGTGAATCTGACGATTATGTGCCTTGGGGTTGCCCTTTTTGAGGAATATCTTTGTGATGTTCTTTGTAATTCCGGGACTTGAATGTTGGGCTGCCTTGCTAGGTTGCGGAAGTTCTCCTGGATAATACCCTTAAGAGTGTTTTCCCACTTGGATTTATTCTCTCCGTCACATTCAGGTACTCCTATCAAACGTAGATTAGGTCTTTTCACATAATTCCATATATTTTGGAGGCTTTGTTCATTTCTTTTCACTCTTTTTTTCTCTAATCTTGCCTTCTCATTTTATTTCATTGAGTTGATCTTCAATTTCTGATATCCTTTCTTCTGCTTGGTCAATTTGGGTATTGAAACTTGTGCATGCTTCACAAAGTTCTCTTGTTTTTCAGCTCCATCAGGTCATTTATATTCTTCTCTAAGCTGTTTATTTTTGATAGCACTTCATCTAACCTTTTTTCAAGGTTCCTAGTTTCTTTGTATTGGGTTAGAACATGTTCTTTTAGCTCAGAGAAGTTTGTTATTACTCACCTTCTGAAACCTATTTTTGTCAATTCATTACACTCTTTCTCCATCCAGCTTTGTTCCCTTCCTGGTGTGGAGTTGTGAAATGTTGGAAGAGGAGAGGCATTCTGGTTTTTGGTGTTTTCATCCTTTTTGTACTGGTTTCTTCCCATCTTTATGGATTTATCTACCTGTGGTCTTTATAGTGACTTTTGGATGGGGTCTCTGAGTGGATGTCCTTTTTGTTGATGTTGAAGTTATTTCTTTCTGTTTTTTTTAGTTTTCCTTCTAACTGTCAGGCCCCTCTGCTGTAGGCCTGCTAGAGGTCCACTCCAGAGCCTACTTGCCTGGGAATCATGCATGGGGGCTGAAGAACTGTAAGGGTTGCTGCCACTTTCTTCTTCTGTTATCTTTGTCCCAGAAGGGTATCCGCCAGATGGCAGACTGAGCTCTCCTTTACGAGGTGTCTCTTTGGATATACAGGAGTCAGGGAGCTGCTTGAGGAGACAGTCTGTCACTTATAGGAGCTCAAGTGCTGAGCTGGGAGCTCCATTGTTCTGTTCAGAGCTTCTGGGTAGCTACGTTTAAGTCTGCTGCAGCAGAACTCATAAATGCCTTTTTTCCCAGGTGCTCTGTCCTGGGAAGGTGGGGCTTTATTTATTTCCTGACGTGCTGATGCCTTTTTTCAGAGATGCCCTGCCCAGCAAGGTGGTAGTTTTGCCACAGTCTGCCAGCAGAGGCGTTGCTGAGCTACTGTGGGCTTTGTCCAGCTGCTGTGTGAACTTCCTGTTAGAACTGCCTTGGTAGTGGCAGACTGCCCTGGTAGTGCCAGACTGCCTCGGTAGTGGCTGACACCCTTCTCCCCACCGAGCTAGACTGTCCTGCATTCAGCTGTGCTTTCTGCAAAACTCCCAATCCAGAGCATTTCAGATTACTGGTCTTTGTGGGGGTGGGACACACTGAACCAGATCACCTGGCTCCCTGCTTCAGCCCCCGTTTTTTTCAGTTTAATGGGCAGCGCTGTATCCCAGGTGTTCCAGGTGCCAGTTGTAACGGCTGCCCAGATTTGTGTGAGTTTTTGTGTGGAGACGTGGAGACCTGCAGCACCAGATGAAATAGCTGTGCTGGAAACTCATAGCCCTTATCAACCCGGGAATCTCCTGGTCTGTGGGCAGTAAAAATTCATTTGGAAATGCAGTGATCACTCACCCTCTGTGTTCTCCTCGCTGGGAGCTACACTCCAGAGCTGTTCCTATTTAGCCATTGTGGATCTCCTTCAGTTTGTTAATTTTTACAAAAATCTTGCTAAGAAATTGATTAGGCTCATGTTGAATCTATACACAAATCTGAGGAGAAATTATACTTTAACAATATTGAGTCTTCTGATCAAGATATGGTAGATCTGTCCATTTTTTTTTTAAATCTTCAATATCTTTTTTGGAATGTTGTGCACTTCTTAGAGTATTGATTTTACATATATTTTGTTAAATCCATACTTAGCTACCTGTCGTTTTTAATGCTATAGTAAATAGTAATAAATTTATTTTCCAATAGGTCATTTCAAAAATATAGAAATCCAGTTAATTTAATAGTGAGTTGGTGTCCTGCAAACTCGCTAAATTCCTTTATTAGGTTTTTGGTAAGTTTTCTAGGCATTTACACATTATTATCTGCAAATAAAACAGCTTTACTCTTTCTTTCAAATATGCATGCCTTTTCTTTCTTTGTCATACCTTATCGCATTGTTTAGCACTATTTATAAAATGTCAAATTCAAGTGGTGAAAGCAAACAACTTTGCCTGATTTCCTATTCTGGGAGGTATATTATTCAGTTTTTCACTATTAAACATGACATTATCTGTAGATGTTATCAGATTGAGAGATCTTCCTTCCAATCCTAATTTGCTGAGGTTTTTTTTTTCCTTTTTTAACATGAGCATATGTTGAACTTTATTGAATGTCTTTCTGTGTCTACTAAGAAGATCATACATTTTAAATCTCTTTTGTTCCATTAAGGTTGAATTATTTGTTTGATTTTTGAATGTTAAAATAACATATTGCAGAACAAACTCCACTTTTTCATATGTATTTTCCTTTATAATGTTATGTCTTTCCATCCCTTATGGTTTGTGCTTTTATATTTTTTATTTTTGAAGTATCTGTCAACCATACATCACAGAAGCATTGTGATCTTACACATTTGTATGGCTTGATACTTTTATTTTTATAAGTAGAATTTTAAACTAGAATCCATATTTGTATGTAAAGTATGAATCTAGTTTTATTATCCATAAAGTAAACCATTTTCCAAAATTGTCTAAGAATTTGTTTTCTCCCCCATTAATTTGTGGTGCTACCTTTATTATATATAATACTCTCAAATATATCTGAATCAATATGTTTTACTTATGGTACTTTACTGGCCTATTTTTTAGTCCTTATAAGAAAAGCATTTGTTTTATCATTTTACTATAACTTTATATTACATCTTAATTTCTCATATGATTTTGTACCCTTTCCCATCAAATTCAGGATTTTTTAAACAAATAAACTTAGTTCTTTCTAGATTTTCATCTTTCCGTATGAATTTCATATTAAAACTTAGGAAATTTAATAAATCTAATTGTATATTTTTATAGAATCACATTGTAATTGTAAACTAAATTGAGGGATAATTTACATGTGTTTTATAGTTAATCACTCCATCCAAGATGGGCTTTTCTTTATACAAATTATCTTCTATGCACTTCTACATGCTAAAGTTTTTCATAAGAAATCTCATTTTTTTGTTAAATAAATCCTTAGATATATTATAGTTTTGTTGCTATTGTGAATTATATTTTATTTTTACTAAGAATTTCTAGTTGACTGCTGATATTGTTAAATTTTCACTAGTATTTAAAGTTTATCATATATATAAATATTACACCTATAATGTCAGCACTTTGGTAGGCCAAGATGGGTGAATCATTTGAGCCCAGGAGTTTGAGACCAGTCTGGCCAACATGGCAAAACCCCATTTCTACTAAAAATACAAAAATTACCCAGGTGTGGTGTCACACACCTGTAATTCCCACTACTCAAGGAGGCTGAGGCAGGAGAATCACTTAAACCTGGGAGGCAGAGGCTGCAGTGAGCGGAGATTGTGCCACTGCTCCCCAGCCTGAGCGACAGAGTGAGACTCTATCTCAAGAAAAAAAAATTTCTGAACTTACTTAACAGTAAATTTTATCTATTAGTTGTATATACTATTTCACGGTGATAAGCACATTATCTGAAAATATTAGCATTTTTATTTTCTTCTGATTTCATCTTTTTCTTTCCAGTAAAATTAATTTGCATCTTTAAGTTTTCTTTAGGTATTTTACCTACTTCCTACTGGTTTTGATATGTTGTGCATGCATCATTCGTTATGAATAGTTATTTTCATTTTCATTGACTTTACAATGTGTTATTTAAAGGTGTGTCTGTTTCTGTGTGTGCATGCATGTGCTTACAGATGTTTAGGTGCTTAATGTCCAAGTGTATAGATTTTTGTTGGACCAAAAAACTGAGTTAGCAAATCATATTAATGTCCAAAAAATATCTTCATCTGAGTGGCAAAGGGAGAGGAAGGTTCTGGTTATTCTCTGTATTCCCCAGATACAGTCTTTGCCTTTCTCTCTGCTACTTTCTACCGTGAGGCTTACCTCTATGGCCTCAGTCACTCAGGGTGCTTGGGCCCAGCTGCCTCTGTGTATGGGAAGGTAGTGTCAAAAGACTAGCATGTAGGAGGAGAGAAGTAGAGGTATTTATTCCCCCATTCCTTCCTTGCTTTGCTACAGTTCTTCCCTGGCTGTGACCTCCATGGCTGCTGCTCCTAAAGAGTATTCCTTGATTTTTCTCATCTTAAGAGACAAGACACACCATTTTTTCTTATTGGCTTTTCAGGCTTTGAGTAGTAATTTCTTTCTGCTGTTGCTTGTCTCGCATCATCCTTTTCTGATTTCCGTACCTCTTCCCATATGCCTTTAAAAAGTCTCTTTATTAGCTTTCTTTCAGTTAAACCCTTTTTGAATGTGTCCTTTGTTTCCACTCCAGACCCTTACCAGTGTATACGGGAAATGTCAAATAACATAATATCAAATAAAAACATTATACCACAATTTGGAATCATCAAATTCTTGATTTTAAAAAAAACACCACAAAGGACAAATGACAAAGTCCATTTCAACATCCCATCTCCTTAAGCCTTCAGATTCTTTCCTACATATACCCCCAAGTCTGACACCTCAACCATAATGACTATGGAACATTGTTGAATGAAGGCTTTAAGTAATCAACTCAGTAGCAGTTAACAACACTGCCAGGTGCTTGTACTATATAGTAAATGAGGACTCCTAAGGGTGTGCCCCCTATCTGAATAAATTTGACCTGATCTACCCTTTTGGAATCCAATTTGAAAGATCCTGCAACTCTGTCAGTGCATGTATTACAACTTTCCAGAATATTGTTTTACTTCTGTGTTTGAAATTTACCTGCTTACAGTGCTAGAAGCAATGGAAGGTGGTACTGGAGGGCTATGAGAAAAGGCATCCATGTGTATGTCAACTGCTTCTAATGATTTCACAATTTTTAAAATTTTCTTTTTTTCCCAAAAGAAGGCCGGATTACTCAGATTATGAGAAGAACTTCCAGAGGGACATGAGAATTCAAAATTATCAGATTTCATCTTTGCCTACCCAAATTCCTTCATGCCAGATTCCAGATCATACTCTTCGCTAGCCAATACCCTTACTTAACATACAAACTTGATGTGGTGCGTATTACAACTCTGAGATATGTCCATGCATATCTCAAGTCTGATTTTCATCCATGCCTTCTTGGTATTTAAAAGGAGAAGGAATTCCCTTAAAGCCACCTTACAGTCTTTCTGATTCTTTGTCTATGCCTTGAATTAAGAGGTTAAATCCTTGAGCTTCTTTTTTAAAAAATGTTGCTGTAGTCCCTTTAGTGCAGTTGAAGCAGTTGCCCCACCACCCCATCGTACGTAATCACCATTATCACTGTAGCAATTAAGTGCCTCGATCACTCAATCTCTCTTTACCTTGCCCGCCATCTGTAATTTACTCCATATCATCACCAGGGATAATTTTAATAACTATAATCATGGATTATCAATGTCTTCATGGAGATTATATATGCATTTCAAAAATATGGAGCAGTTCTATCTCAGAGTTTCAGCATTTTAGAGTACAAAGGGGTGTAGTATTCCTGGTAGTAATAATTCTATTGGTTAGGGTCCCTGTAGGAAATAATTCTATTGGTTAGGATCCCTGTAGAAAAAAAAAAAAACTGTATTCTTTACAGTTTAAAAGAATAATTTACACAAGAGTGGGCAAGGTCAGGTATCACCAGCTGACAGTGAAACAACATACAACAAGAGACAGTGGAAATGATCTCTCCAGGTCTGAAGGATCAAATAAGATAAACTGGAGTTAGCAGGAGTTGGAAAAATTGGGTTGCATCATCCACAGGAGTTAGAGCCTTAGAGAAGTATTGCCACTGACAGTTTCATCAAACTGAGGGATTAAAAAGAGACAAACACCCCAACCTCTCTCTCTTCCAGCCCTCTCCTCCTCTACTACTTTCTTCCAAGTGCTCGGCCCAACAAGAATCCTAAGGTCAGGGAAGACTGGGTAATGTATTTTATTCTGGTCACTTTCTAGAAACGCTGAAGAGGATAGAGACAGGCACAAAATGGATTTGGGTGGAAGTGTGCTGCATCTCTTTGTGAAATCCACTTGGTAAAAGGTGGTAGTTATTGCCACTGCTATATGTGAGGCTAGGATGATGAGAAATCTTGGAGACAATGGTAGAGCAGCTGTAATAATGTAATAGTCTAACAAGTAAGATTCCTCACCAGTGGGCATTCCGAGTATGGATGCTTTTCACTGAACCTAGCATTACCACCAAATCAGAGAATTGCCTTTCTCTTCCACACAAGATCCTGTACTTTCTGGTCTAGCCTGGAGGCAAATCTCTTCAAAAGTGATACTTAGCCCCAGGTTAGGTGAATGCTTAGAGTTTGACCAGCCAGGTTACTTCACTGAGATACTCCACCTGATAAATCGGCCAGGTGCTTCCATCTGGCCTCCGCTTCCTAGCTGTTACCACTTCTGGGCATAAATCATCTTATATATAATTTTCAATCACTACAGGATATTTTCTTAAGCATGTTGTTAGCTCTAGTTTCCCACTAAGTGTGGTCCTATGACTCTTTTTCATTAGTATTGCATACTTTTCCTTTTACAGAAAGCCCTCCATTCTCACTTTTTCCATGAACACATATTCATTTTAATATATCTTCTATCATTTTGAGAGAATCTACATTTAGCAGATATTCTTCAGTATATCCTCAATCTATGATCTAGAAACATGAATTCTCAATGAGATGAACATCTTAGTAACTTTATCACAAAATAAAAATCCCTCGATTAGGAAATAGACCCATGATAAAACTCATAAACTTTCAATTTCTTAATTTTCTTCACTTGCTCATCATTTCAATTTATGTTTTGGGGGGAATGCATCAATTTAGAGGAAAAAAATTGGCTTAACATGATATTTCTTCATGTAACATATTTCTTAAGCAACTACTTTTGTAATGTCCTGTACTGATGGGATTGAGGAAGACAATTGCTTTACCCCAGAGCAAGTTCAGAGTGAAAAGGCAATAGTATTTGTTTTTCTTAAACAGGCCACTTAGAGGAAAACACGTTTCATAGCCTGAAAAATCAAAAGGAATAGAGACTAAGTTTAAAGTAACATGCTTGCCAATACAACTTAATATAACTTCCAATACCCTTATCCACTTCAAATCCATAACATTGGTAGTCCATGTTAGGTGACAGTGTTTTCCATATTTATAACACTAGTCCTAATCCATGTAAATTTTGACTTGGCTATACTGAAAGCTCAGCCAGAGTAGATAATGGCTGAAGGTAGGTAATTTTAACAGGTAAATCAAAGGGCGTTATGTCAGTATGAATCACATTTTGGGGGTAGCTACAAGAAATTCTATATTGTGATAGACAACCTCACATTATGATATTTAATATCTAGTATATCAGAAATACACAGCTGAAATCCTGTGCTATGGAATCTTACAAATTGTCAGTGCAAAATACCTTTCCAGTAAGCATACTCCCTTGACTTGCCTTAATCTTAATTATCCATCAAAGCCCATCTCAAAACTCTTTTTCATTATGAATTCCTTTCTGGCAAATGCAGGTCACAGTAATCTCATCCTTCTCCTGGTGCCCAACTTTGTTTTTTGCCTCAGTCTTTTGGCAGGTCAACATTATGCAGTTCCCTTTTTTTTTTTTTTATTATAATTTAAGTTCTGGGGTATGTGGGCAAGTCATGCAGGATTGTTACATAGGTATACACATGCCACATGCCATGGTGATTTACTGCATCCATCCCCCCGTCACCTACATTGGATATTTCTCCTAATGTTATCCCTCCCCAGTCCCTCCACCCACTGCTATCCCTCCCCTAGGCCCCCCGACCCCCCAACAGAACCCAGTGTGTGATGTTCCCCTCCCTGTGTCCACATGTTCTCATTGTTCAACATCGACTGAGTGAGAACATGCAGTGTTTGGTTTTCTGTTCTTGTGTCAGTTTGCAGTTCCTTTTATTCTTGTACTTTTAACAACTTGACATAAGTTTCTTACACCATAAGTTCTAAAAGGCAGTCAGATAGTACCTGACATGATAATGTATGCATTGCAAAAACACGAGTGTAGAAAAAACTGAGTAACTATTCACCTCATCTATCTTTCTATTTATAATTACAGATAGCATCTGAGGTTTGGATTTTCTTGGACATTAGGTTATTTTCCCCAAAATATTCTCAAAGTACATTTGCTTTGAATTTTTTATATATCTTCAGTATAATTTTCAGATTATTCTCTCCTATAATCTTTCACTTAATTGTCAGTGATGAATATGATTACTTTGTATCTGAGATGATTTAAAATCAAGTAAACTCTTATTTTAACTGTGTTTCCTACTTTACCCTTTCCAGTTGACATCAAATAAGTTATAAAATCTCTTGTCCATAGCAATGTGGTTTGTACACCCATATTTATACTTGTGAATATATAGAACACAAAATTGTATTAAAGAAAACTTAGGTCAGGCATTGTGGCTCACTCCTGTAATCCCAGCACTTTGGGAGACTAAGGCAGGCAGATCACGGTCAGGAGTTCGAGACCAGCCTGACTGACATGGTGAAACCCTGTCTCTACTACAAATACAAAAAATAGCCAGGCATGGTGGTGCATGCCTATAATCCCAGGAGGCTAAGGCAGGAGAATTGCTTGAACTCGGGAGGCAGAGGTTGCAGTGAGCCAAGATCGCGACACTGCATTCCAGGCTGGGTGACAGAGTGAGAATTCGTCTAAAAAAAAAAAAAAAAAAAAAGAAAAGAAAATTTAGTCTTTCTAATACTTCTATGTAGTTATTTTTTCAATTAAGTTACAAGGTCTAAATTTAAGAATGTGTCATCTGCTACACTATCCTTTCTACTCTCATGCTAGATGCATTAAAATGTAGGTGGATTAAAAGGAAATTTCATAAATACATAGAAATCTTACAATCACAACACACAGAACACATGATAGCTCCTTAGAAGGCACCTATGAGTTTATTTTCATAGTACTCTTATATTTAGCAATGAAAGTACTCCTGGAAAATGTCTAGAGATACCATGTCTGCAGTTAACAGAGTTATCAACCCGGCCCAGTGGTTAGTAGCTCACTGGTCCCGTTCTTCATTTTTCCCACCCACCATCAGTCCCTTCTTGTCACTAGGCAGTCAACCTAAAGTAGATACTCCAAGGACTGAAGTTTCTGCTTTAGGAATCATAAAGTTGTCATCCCAATAATTTAAGGACTCTTTGGAAGCTATTTGGCTATAAGATATAGCTTGATAATTACAGTCATGTAAGGCAGCTAAATGTTGAGGGTATCTTGAAAGTTGGTCTCCAATCTATTACTTCATTTCCTTCCAGTCATATCCATTAAGGTGGTCCAAAGACCTGGTTCACATTTTCTTTATGTATTGCCCTTTAATTATACTGGTATTTCATCTCCCATATTTCTTTTTGCCATTGATACTAATAGCCATGTCTGAATTGTTCTCCTTCAGACTATAGGTAGATACTACATGAAAAAAGGGGCATGTATAATGTTCCATTTTAATACCAGTTGGAAAAAAATACTCTCTTTTTTCATTCCCAGTTTACTTTGGCATGATCCATTTATTGCATTTTTTTTTTAGCATCGTCTCACTTTCAACTTTTTGCATCCATCTTTCATTCCCTGTATTTTCAGGTTTCATTGTCCTACACTACTTCCTCTGCCTATAAATCCTTTTTATAAAATAAATACAACTAAAGATGTTACCTTTCAGAGGCATTTACCATCTTAATCTTCTCCAAACTATAAATATTTAAAACAAAAGGAATGATTTCAGGTTGGTTGCCCTGGCTCATGCCTATAATCCCAGCACTTTGGAAGGCACTGGTGGGCAGATCACTTGAGGCCAGGAGTTCAAGACCAGCCTGATCAACATGGCAAAACCCTGTCTCTACTAAAAATACAAAAATAAAAATAGCTGGGCATGGAGAGGGTGCCTGTAGTCCCAGCTACTGGCAAGGCTGAGGCACAAGAATGGCTTGAATCTGGGAGGTGGAGACTGCAGTGAACTAAGATCATGCCACTGCACTCCAACCTGGTCTGTTGAGTAAGACTGTCTCAAAAAAAAAAAAAAAGAATGCTTTCCAGTGAGAGCAAATGTGAGACACTGAAGAGGCAGTTGAGGAGGGAAGTATTTCAGATGTTTAAATGATACTTTAAAAGGCAGTACTTTAGTCTCTCCAGTGCCAATCTGATAGCCACATGGGGATTTCAGGTATAGTGCTCTGATTTAAGAAATCCACAAGGAAGAAGCTTATACATCTAGAAAAAGATGCTCCCTCCCAACCTGCCTTCCTAGACACAATTGCAGGAACAGAAGAATGTGTCCCTTTCCTCCACAAGGACTGTCCTCTATGCACAGTGGGACGGCTATCTGCTGTGTCTCAGAATTCAGGCTCCGATTTGCCATCAAAAATGTTATATTCATGTTGTTTGTGATTTTAATTAGTTTTCCAAACATATGACAAACTAAATTGAATAAATCAAACTGACCTTTAAATTTCCAGAATTATAGCCTATTTAAATGTCCATAATACTGCAATAATAACCCAAGTTAATAACCATTTCACTTTTCTCACTGAGAGTCTCTCTGGGTGATACACAATGTTATTAATTTTGGCATGATTACAAATTATTCTCATAGTTCAGGTTTAATACAGTATTGATGTTGTTATTAATATAGATTTGTCAGTAAAGATACAAAACTGAGTCAGTCCCAGCTAATGTCAGTTTTAAGGTTAAACAGTAAAAAGAAAGCTAGCTTATATTGGAGGAAGGTTGGGAAAACCCATAAGACCAGAGTTTCATTATAAGGATATTTGGCTTGGTATGAGCAAGGACTTAAAATGATAAAAAAGCAAAAAAGGCATTGTAAATCTGCTAGCAGTTTAAGTTTTTTAAAGTATATATTGGCAATTTCTCTATTTTTCCAAATTTCTTGGGAGACTGATTAAATCACGTGACAATTTTATGAGGATTGTCAAAAAGTAAGTTTAGAAAGTTAATCATCAGGGTCCAGTGAAGAGTATAATAATAATTCACACCATACTATTTTATGAAGCATGTGGCATAGCAAAGCAAAGCATACTAGCTATATACGTGTGATTTGGAATGAACAAGAAAAAAATCATGAAAAGTGGTATGGCAAGGCAGTCTGACACAGTGGTGACTGAGTTCCAGTTGGACTGAAGTGTGAACTTGGATTTAACCTTTGGCATTGCTTTGCTTCTGTTAATTACTAAAAAAAAATCTTTGTGCAAGATACTTCATTGAAATGTTATGTTAAAAGCATTAAATATCTCAGAAGTTTGCAAAAAGTACTTGAGATAATGCATGAAAAGTGCTTAATGATGCTTGGCCCATAGTAAATGTTCAATGCATGCAAGTTCCTATTAACAGGCTACCACTATGTGCGAAAACAGACATCACTTTCATCATGATAATGTCAGACTGAGAGAAATAAAGTCATTTCCACAAAGACTCATAGTTATTAAAATTTGCGATGGGATTAAAACCGTATCATTTCTAATTACTCAATCAGTTACCATGCTACCCATTTGCTTTGATTGTTTTCTGAGGTATGATCCCAGGTAATGTGTATATGGATTTTGATTTTTTTCCACATAAAAATTAAGTTTTCGGGACTTCTGCTTTCAGTATTCAAATAAACCCTTACAATAAGAAAATCAGAAAAAGTGGATCAAATGCTTTCCTGCTTAAAGGTATTAGACGGTTATAATGAAGTGGGAATAATATATGGGTAAAATATAAAGACAGTAGAGTAATTTAGAAAAATTAACTCAGTTTTTGGATCCACATTTTTCTTAAAGGGTCTACTGATATTAGAAGAGGTGGTAAAGAAGCTGCCTAATACTGTTCTTTTCACTTTCTATGTATTTAAAATTTTCTATGATACATAAAATGAGGAAAAAAAAAAAGCTTTTCATGAATATATCCTAACCTGCTTTTTCAACCCCATCGCCTACTGCTTATTGATCTTTAAAAATTGTTTGCTGTTCCCTTTGCCTGGAATGTCAAATGTTCATCATTTTGCATAGCAAAATACTTTTATTTTCACAGTCTGAAGTCATTTCCTCCGTGAAGTCATGATTGCCACGCAAATGAAAATAGCCTCACTGTGTCCACTTGCCTCTTTCTTTGACTTTCCCATTGCAATGAACCTATTCCCTTTTTAAGTATAAATATGTGCGTATCCCTGTCACTTTGTAAACATTAAACATTTTTTTAAAGAAAAGGAGCTATGACATTCCCATAGTGTATATCCCTCTGCTATGACAAACACAGGGGTAAATTAAGTTCTGTGGAACCTAAAGCTTATGCAATTGCAAAGAGGAACTCTTTAGTAAAAAGAATACAAAAATACAAATACTAAATTAGATACAGTGCTTGGGAGACTGTCATGCAAGTTAGGATTCCTAAAAACCTTAGCTTCGGCATAGCTACAGTAAATCCATTTCAGCCGACACATTACAAAAAGCATTTGGTTTACTGAAGTAAATCTTCATTAGAGGACCATGTTGACCAATGTTTCAAAATGTTTTCTCTGTGATATTTGAAACATTTTTCTATTTCTCTGTATCTAGACCTCAAAGGACTGTGAGACAGATGAAGCGGCATCAGCGGGTTCTACCTCTTACATTCTAGGCTTCCTCATTAATCTTGTGACTTTTTTTTCTTTAAAGATTATTAACTCTCAGACATGTCACCAAATAGAATAAAATTTTCCAAAGTGAACCTATAAACATGGGGCAAAGAAGAGTATACTATGGACTTCTTACTCCGTGTTTGATAACTGAATTTTTTAAGCCTTACTCTTTCTTTTTCCTCTTCTGCTCCACATCTGGGCATCCGACACAAAAGCCCATTTGTTCTCTTCCTTGGCCACAGCAGAACATCTAAGCAATAAACACTCCAGCTCCCATGCATATAGCACGCACTCACCCCAGCCTCTTCACCACAACAAAACCCCAAACCAGTCTCCTTTACCTGATATCTCAAGAGATCAGCCATTTTCATACCTGCCTGGGAGTCTGCTTTTATCTTCTTGCTGTGTGCGTGGCAGCATCAGCCTTGACATTTAGATCAATTCTGAGGGGCAGTGGGGTGGTCCGTCTCATTTCTGTAGTATGACCACTACATGGTAACATTTCCTTATGAATGTAGAAAAATGTTGCTTAGTGAA
The DNA here is from genome assembly GCA_963573385.1 of Cacajao melanocephalus. NCBI lineage: Eukaryota > Metazoa > Chordata > Mammalia > Primates > Pitheciidae > Cacajao > Cacajao melanocephalus. Next base: position 39,526 of record CAUYLG010015647.1, on the reverse strand, counting down.
GATTAAAATCTTGAGTATAGTCATACAAAATGCAGATTTTATTTGAGAATCAGAATGTTGGTGGTCACATATTCCAAACTGAAACACACAGATTTTATCTCATAGAAAGGAATGTGTTGAAGAAAAGTGACATGATCTTGATGTGTGCTTTAGGAAGATGTACTGGACAGCTACATGCTAATTTGCAGTAAAACAAACAGGCATGAGAAAGAACAGGAGGATCTTGACAACATGGAGCCTGGAGAATAATGGGGTAGGATTAGGGGAAACTCTAGGTTGCAGATGCTGGTTCCAACAAGGACACCAGGTGGTTTGATGCACAATGGTCAAAGGGCATATTAAGCTCAAGCTGGGCAAATGCCATCATGTGGGTGGGACTAGGGTAGTAGAAATGGAAATCCAATCAGTCATCCAGTAAAAGTGTTTAGTGGCACAAGTCCTACCTCATACACAAGAAATTTCATAACAGTGATCAGACAGATAGTAAACAGGATCTAGGCCTGAGAAATGTGACTTTCTATAAGCCGGACTAGGTTCCAAATTCCCTACTGTTAGTATGCCATCCTATACAATGTCTAGGGATCTAAGCAAGACAAGAAGTAAAAGCAAGAGAGGAGTATCTAAGTAGAATTCCAGCATGATGCACTGGACGAATAGAAGAAAGACACATAATATACATGATTGGGGGCCACTTGTGAAACTGAGTATCCTCTTAGCCATGTTGAGGTATGAGTGACATATGTCTGAAGATTTAGGCAGCAGAAGAAAGAGGAGATGTGAAAGACTTTCAGAGTGGGAAACACTGGAGTTCTGTTGTTTGCTCAGCTTCAGAGCCATAGGTTTGGAGAACATGGCTGTATTCTAGGATTTAATGATGGTGAAACTCAAATTTTCAAAGGGCTGAATCTCAAAATTCTATTTTGTATATATTCTAAGGTGAATATCTTACCTTTAGAGAGCTACCTATCTATGTACATATCTACCAAATTTTTCTAATCACAAAAAACTTCTAATCTGGGGAGATCATTGAACATGACTTGTATCTTTAGATCTTTAGTATTTACATTTAGAAAAAGATAATAGTACAAGGTATGATCAAAGTAGTGCCAACCAAATGGGACCACAAATGCTGAGGAACACCAAAGAAGAGAGGGCTCATCCAAACACAGTCACTCCTATTCTCAACTGGAGATGCATTCAAAGGGTAGCAATTTTTAGGGTATTTGCGGTAAGTCCCAATAGTGGTTGTATCAATTAAGATGTCTAATAAAATAGTGAACTATTAGTGGCTTCATCAAAGCCACTAATAAAGTAAAGCAGTTCACCTTCTCACCCAGCAAAAGGTCCAGCAGTTGATGATTGCTATGTGGATATCAAGACTTTGAATCAGGATCTTTGTAGTCCCTTATCCTTCCTTTCATGGTCGTAAGATAAATGCAGCCATTTCAGGAATCATTTCCTCTCAAGACCTCATACAAAGGCAGGAATTTGGCAAGTCTGTCACCTTATATATCTCTCCTTTATCAGAAAGGAAAATTATTTCTCAGAATTTCCTTCCAGCAAAATCTTCCTTGCATCTCTCTGGCCAGAATTGCATAACCTGCCCACTCACAAATGAGCTGGTGATATCCAAAAATATTCACCCTATACTGAAACAATAATGGGGTATTGTTAGCAATAAAGAGGAAAATGGCCTATAGATGAGTAAACAACAGTCTCTATACCACAGGTTTAGGCATTTCCCTTTCTAGATAGCCTTTACGTTTAATGATGGAGGCCAGTGCTTCATTTAAGAAGTTCCTGGTAATAAGAGTTGATACAATGATTGGCCAGCATTAGACATAATTTGGGGCAGTGAGTCCTGCCTAAATTCACACTTCAGAAGCAACCGTCTGCTTTACTTTGTTTATCTACAAGTGGGGACAAATCTGTCCTCCTTTAAATACTTTCTCTGAATTTGCTGCTTCTGTATACCTTTCTAAGATTGACCATCTCTCTGATGATCCCAGCCCTTACCTCTGTTTCCTTGGTTAGCTCACATTCTGCATAGCAGTGCTTGACCAAACACCATCACTCCTACTAAGCAGAGACCTGTCTCCTTGTTCTATCAGGAGGTGAGCCTTTTTTTACGCTCTGCAAATGAATAGTCAACATGAGTCAAGTCAGCCTATTGCTTAGCAGATAACTCACCTTTCTTCTATATGTGGACCCCCAGAAACCACTGCCCAGAGATATCCAGGGTTATATTTTTAGGTACTAAAATATTTGGGGAGATATTTTAATTATTTATTTGCATATGATGTATAGTGGGGAAAAGGAAGAATGTAAAGACTGTTCTTTTCCCTCTTTCTTTTCTCTCTTCCCAAAGCCCTCTACCCTATAGAATTAAGATTGACTTTTCTATATGATATTAAAATCCCTGTATATTTCTCCAAATGTGTCCAAGGTGCAGCTTACGAATTTTGAACACAATAAAAGCATAAAAGTCTCCATTGTACCATCTTTCCCTATTTAATATTCAATAACAAAGAATCAAATGTGTTTTGTTCTGGTGAATAAAAATGAAAATTGTTTGCTTTCCTATCCTTTGTGAGACATCCCTAATGGGAAGACCATAGTTAAGTCAGCTGAGTCTATCCCTGACCTATTACTTTAAGGGAGAAGTAATGTGAACTCTGCCAGTGAGAACTACTGTCTTATTTACCTGAGATTTTTTTTTTGTATGACTTACATGAGTTGTACTGCATATTGGGCACTCAGAAAGACACTAGTGTGTCTAAAAGCATCACACTATATAGAAGCAGTCAGCACTATTTCATTTAGGATACTTTGAGTAGCACTAGAAGTTATACCCTAATCAAAAGCAGCAGCTCTGAAAGCCTCATTGCTACTGTCACTATGAGCTAGTTAATACAGCTATCTTGTGAATTATGTAGATTCAACATACTCTTCCTAAATCTGATAACATCAAACTCCTGCTCAGAAACCCTCATAAGCTCCCCATTACCAAAGCTTTTTAGTGACTATATGATTCAGTCCAGTAAATAAGTTTTACTATTTTTTGTCTTTCAACTAAACCAGGTACATACATGGTTAAAATGAAAGAGTTGAACCAATTATAAACATGAATGCAACTTAATAGTACCAACATGACCAGAGAAAAAAACTAATTCTACAACAAGCTGATGTATCATTTAGGCTCTCATTGATAAATTTGGTTATATCTTGAAGTTTGAATATTTTATTAATTACTTTGAAGTTACACAATCATAGTCTAAAGATCTATACTCAAGATGCTTAAATTATGGAGATAGTTCTGCCTTTTCTTTGGATGATATCAGACAGGAAAGATGTTTTCCATATGCAAAGAGAGCTTTCAGAATAATCCAGAGTTTCCAGGACCCTCTAAAGGCCTTTCCAATTCCAATAATGAGAAAAAATAAGAGAAAAAAATGAAGCTGTGCAAAGCCAGTAGCTCTGTCATTGACTGGCATCTCTATCTCTCCAATTTTCATCCAAATAAAGAAATAACTTATGATAAAAGATAAAAATAGCTTATTTTGAAAATAGCTTCATGTGATAGGTTAAAAACATACCCCAATAATTTTGTTCAGACTTGCTTTACATCCCTGTATATTTTAATCTAAAACTCACATCATGTAATTCTTCTTCCTTAAAATAACCACATTTATATAAATATTAAAATTTCTTTCCCCATTAGTAAAAATAAAATCATATAGGTGCAATTTTGTTTTCTTTGTGCTTTGGGGACTAAATTTAACTAATTAACATTTTAATAACATTCCACCATTTGTTCCTGCAGAACTAGGGGACTTGCTCAAGATAGATTAAGATATACTTTGAACCATCTGGAATTCAAGTAGCTTTGATTTTAAATAAGTACTTGTTTTCTTATAAGTTTGTGGACATTTTGGAGTGATTAACATGCAGGCCATAAGGTAGATGGAAAGAATTGAATTTATTTATTTTTATTATACTTCTCAAACTCAGAAGATTCTGAATTGCTTCCCTAAATGGGATTTAAATATTGGTGAGTATTCTGGCAGAACAAGCATTCAAGATAATGTGAAATCTCACTGATCCAGAATGATTTGAAGGAACTCAGTCTGTATAGAAAAGCTTTTAAATTATAAGAGTGTCAAGAACAAATATTGTTATTACCTTTAAATCTACATGCAGTAACTCAAAGTATTATTGCTGATTGATATGCCAGGGAACCCAGTTTAATGAGTGACTAAGGACTAGTTTTGTGTAAAAGACACATTGAGGACAGTAGTCCAGTAGTCTGGGTGGGACATAAACGTCCTAGAAGGTAAAATGGAAGGCAAAGGTGAGATGAAATTGGGACAAGGGAGAAAGCATTGAATATGAGGCTAGGCTACATGACCTACAGATTAAATATATAAGCCACTGAAGCCAGTTTAGGCAATTCTTTGTTATAGGACCAATAACACTGGCCAAAGTGATCTTTCTTGGTAGTTGCGGGCATAGAATTTTTGAAAAAGACATTGAGAAAGGAAAATTATATAAAATAGTTGGTTTAAGGCCTGACTCACCTGAGAAATTTTGTAGTATGCAATGGCCCAATTCCAGAACTCCTGATTGGGTTTGGTACTATGCCAAGCCCAGAGCACTAAGTCTCCTAAAATGGAATCCCAAATTCATGGATAGCCCAGAACAGACTCCTTAACCCCCTGGAAAGCCATGCCAATCCACATGTACCTCACCTCTGTTTGTCTTAACCCATTGCTTTGTCATAATTCTTCCTGTTTTTCCAGCCCTTTTTCTTTCTCCTATAATTTCATTTCCTCACCTTCCTTCTCTCCTTTTACCCTCATTCATCTGGTCTGATTTATACTCTGCAAAGGCACAGATGCCCTTATTTTCTGTATTTGTAAATGCAGTAATAATATACTCATATATCACATGTAGTAACTTTCAAGTGTTTTCTATTTGTGGCTTTACTTAATCTAACGCTGGCAACTATCATTTTGCAAGTGAAGAAATACAACAACTTAAGAGGCTTATTCTTAACAACATTTCTTGATTCAACTTAATTGGACACAGGAAAAATTTTAATTGTAGAGAATTTGAGAGAGAAAATGAATAAGAAGGGTCAAAGGCAGCTATGAAAAAGCAAGGCTCTCCTGGAACATTTCTTTAACTAAATTTGAGTTTGTACGTATTTTTCCTCCATTAGAAAAAGATTTCAATATATAAAAATGTCACTTAAGCATTGATATATCGAAATTTCATGGTTATAAAGAGAAACCAAGATTCTGAAATTACAAATTTGCTTAAAATTTCTGAGTTTTACTTCCTTACACATACAGCTCATTCTAACAGGTAAACCAATAGGAAATTCTGCAAAGAGCAGGACATTTGTAGTTATGAAGTCCTGAATTTCAGTCTTTAGACAAATGACTTAAAAACTTCTGAGTCGGCCAGGCGTGGTATCTCATGCCACTAATCCCAACACTTTGGCAGGCCAAGGCAGGCAGATCATGAGGTCAAGAGATCGAGACCATCCTGGCCAACATGGTGAAACCCCATCTCTACTAAAAATACAAAAATTAGTTGGCCATGGAGGCATGTGCCTGTAGTCACAGCTACTCGGTAGACTGAGGCAGGAGAATCACTTGAACCCGGGAGGCAGAGATTGCAGTGAGCCAAGATCGTGCCACTGTACTCCAGCCTGGTGACAGAGTGAGACTCTGTCTCAAAAATAAATAAAATAAATTTCTGAGTCAATTTGTTCATAAGTGAAAGGTGGAAATAACAACTGCTGAATAGGGTGGTGGTGGAGGAGTAGATAAGCCTATACATGTGGAGCCCAGAGCTATCCCTGGCACAAAGTATTATTTGTACACCAGCTGTTAATGTGTCTGCTGACTCAGAAATTTGCTGGATCTTGATATCACCCTATGGATTACAGATTGGGCCCCACAATCTTCATCACAAATACTTAACTCAGCTGTTGTAGCTGGAAAGCAGCCATAGACAATATATAATTAAATGAGCATAATTGTGTTCCAGTAAAACTTTATTTACCAAAAAAAAAAAAAAAAGAAATGCAACCCAGATTTGGCCTGTGGGCCATAGCTTGCCAACTCTCATCCTGGCTCCATGGCTTACAGGGATTTGCAGTGAAGATGGAAATGTATAGCAGACAAAATGGAATGTGATGCTTTAGAAACTGTTATTTATTCCTAATATAAATTTTAAGATATGAAAGTCTGTCTTTGAAACATGCCACTTCCTGCTGAATGCCAAATTTCCTTTTTGCCTGCCTGCCTGCCTGGGTGGAGAGTGCAGTGGTGCGCATTCTTGGCTCACTGCAACATTTGCCTTCCGGGATCTAGAAATGCTCATGCTTCAGCCTCCCAGGTAGTTGAGATTACAGGTTTGCACCACCATGCCCAGGTAATTTTTTTATTTTAGTAGAGACAGAGTCTCGCCATGTTGTCCAGACTGTTCTATAACTCCTGACCTCAGGTGATCCACCCACCTCCGCCTCCCAAAGTGCTAGGATTACAGTCATGAGCCACCAAGCCAGGCCCAAATGCCAAGTTTTTTTTAACATGCTCCAGATTAATCTAGGTTAGCCATGACTTCTCTAACTTGTATTCCATATTTACAAGGATCAAAGAAAAGCAGTCAGGAATGAACAGACAATAGAGCTTGTGAAGTAGGCAATTTTTCTTTAGAGTTACATGTGTACCTCTCTGAAGTGGTAGGGTAACTTGAACAGTTCACTGTTTCTGGAATCAGTTTGACAAAGTATGACCATCCCAGGCCAGTTCTGCCATAACCAGGGTTAGCACAGTTGGGAAAATGCTCAACTACATGATTCTTTAATACTGAAATGTCTACCTTCTTTCCCATTTGAGCAATAGCCATCCAACCTTCCCGAGATTTTTTTAGATAGCACTTTCTGTATATCACTTCTTATGAAAAACCTTCTCTGATTACCCTTGTCACAGGTGAGTACTCCTCCTTTGTGCTATTACATTACTTATCTAAATCACATTATCTTGCCCTTGCTTCTATATTGATGCATATCTTTAAATTGTAATAATTCCATAAGTTGTATCTCCCCATTTTGATTGGAGTAAGCTGAGTATAAGGATGGAGATTTTTCCTTCTCTTCTCCTCACCTATACCTAGATTATGGACAGAAACATAGTCTGTGTTTAATAAAGCATGCCTGTTTGATCTAATGGGAAATAATAGTCAGAACCCTATGCTTATTCTTCCCTGGTACTGGTGGAGCCTGGGCTAATGGAGCCCATCGCCTTGGGTGCTAACTGTTTCCTGTTCTGAGTAGAGTTTCAATAATCATCTCGGCACTGACTGCTGCCGGTATTGTAGCCATAGCTAACACATGTATGATATCAAATGCAACAAAGAGGACAGTATGAAGAAACATTTTCCTCACCTTTTCTCATTGTTTTCTCAATGTGTTTCCCACACAAAAGCTGACTTCATTCACCTCTGAATAGACAAATCTCCTGGATATCCAAAGGTTGAGATAAGGATTGTTTTTGCCAGGCTGTCCTAGGTGCATTTGGAGATGCAGAAGAGCAAGATTTAATTAACTTGGTGACTGACTTGAACAGAGGTCTTTGCCTAGAATCCACATTGCACACATGGTTTAAAATCTGACCTCACAAGCACTTAGGTAGACAGTTTATTGACCCTCCCTCTGTTACTGGCCTCTTAACTCTGTCTTCCCCCAGGTGAGAGTTTTGTTGAATAAACCATGAATTAAGCAAAGGCCTTTTGCCAACATTTTATTACCATGCTTTTTATGATAGAAATATTCAGTCCAATGACTTTGGTCAACAGCTATCCAACTTAATAACCTTAAGAAATTTTAATAGTAAGCGTATGTCCCATTTTACTCATTAACATTTCAGACCTTTTAAAGTCTTTTAACATTTTCTCTCATTTGCTCAGCAGTATAAAGTATGCAGGGTAGATTTAATGGTAACTCCTTTTTAAATAGTAATCTCAAGGCTAAAGAAATGTGAACTATCAAAATCACACAGCAAGTTGGCAGTGGAGTCTAGCCTACTTTTCAAGCCCTGTCCCTTAAACTTATGTTATCCCCAGTACGTTGTACCTCTCCTCCATTACTGACCTGTAATTTTAACTTGGTATAGCATTAGTAGTTACTGTAATTCTTCTCTCACATATGAGATTTATTTACTTATCTCTATTAACTAGCAAAAATATTTTTTTTTCTTGAGGAAGGCAAACTTATTTGCTGATAACTAATGTAATTTCAATATACAGCAGAAAACAGAAAGGAACTTTATAAGAATATAATTCTCTACTTCCATTTTAGAAAATTGAGTTTATTATAGATTCTGTATGCTTAAAATATTTTGAGATTATAAAACATCTTCCCTGGAAGGAAGGGAAGCATGTGTGAAGGTCCTAAACCTAAGTAAGGTTTTGAAGAGTATCTGGAGAAAAGAAAGAAGTTGGGGAGGAATAGATTATTCATTGAATTTTGGACATGCCAATCATCTCAGCTCTGAAAATACATCTGAAGTAGGGGTGCTCAGAAAGTAATCAGATTTTGAGTAGGAGGGAGAGAGAGAGAGAGAGAGAGAGAGAGAGAGAGAGAGAGAGAATCCTTTGAAAGAGAAAACAGTGAATATCATATGCTAACCCCGGTAGGAACATAATAGATACTGCAGCATCTTCTGAGATGATGCTTCTCAGCTTTGGAGCCCTAGAGCCAACAATGACACTAAGAATAAGCAGCAAAAAAGGAAATGAGAAAGACTGGCGTCTCTGGAATGGCACTCACAGAGCCTGTCCCAGAGAACAGGAGTCCGGAGAAATGCTCCTTCCTAAAGGGTTTTTGGTCAAATAATTGGGAAATACCAGGTGCTATAGCTCCCCTCCTGAAGGTTGAAAATTAAAAATCCTGCAAATAAAATGAAATGCAAACTTGTTTAACTATTTTAATTAGGAAATACTTCAAACATACTAAAAGTCACATAGAGTAATAAAACACCCATATACTCACCACTCAGATTAAATACAGATTAACATTTTACTTTGCAGCTTAATATGCTTTTTTTTTTCCTTCAAGAAAAAAGAGTGTTTCACATATAATGGAATCTTCAAACCTTTCTCTCCTCCCTCTTTAGAAATAATGTTGATTCACTGTTCAAGTTTTAACTTTGATTAATCCAGCATTTCTCAAACATGTTTACTCACAGAATCATCTTCTTATGTAACATCTATTAACAGATCATGGGAGATCTGAAGTAAGTTTATAATTTTGGAACACTGATTTAAGATTCCCATATGTCTTTAAAAAAAAAAAACAATCTGGTGAATATACTTCAGACAGAGAGAAATGGGTCAGAAAAGAAGGAAATGAGTTTGGGGCCAGATTGAACAATAATTCTTAGGGGAATAAAAACTGCAATGTGAGGTCTCCACTGTAAAGTCTAGTAATCAGAGGTGACTTCTACAAGCCAGATATGAAACTATCTCCCTTTCCCAGGATATTAGCCAAGGGTAACCCCAAGAATGTTTATCTGGGAATAGATAGGATACTCCAGAGTTCACCCTGAATAAAAGGAGAGGCAGATTCTGAGTAAAAATAAGAGTGTACACTTCTAGAACTAGAAGCAATCCAGTCAGATGTCCAAAATCCAGGTAATATCTGCAAGGTCTCATATAGAAGCAATACGAATAGATGTCCAGCCTCCATGTAAAATCGCAAGGACTTGATGGTCTATGCAGATAGGGTGCCTGTGAGAGACTCAGTCTTGTGGTCATCTACCTCAGAAAGCTCTACTCCTGCTCTCAGGAACACATCTCAGTGACCCTCTGTGTTTTCTACCAGTGGGGTGGGGTGGGGCGGGGGCTCCCCTCCATATTCCTTAGCCCCCAGCTATTTTGGATGAAAATACTGGTTTACATTTTAGTCCATCTCACCCCCAATGCAGACATAAGGAAATTACTATCGACCTCCATTCATCTCAGATGAGCCCAATGTTTTGGAACTGCACTGAATGGCAAGGGAGTAGTAACGAGTACATTCCAACTAGAGAGTAAAGAAAGCTGAGTTACACTTGCAGCAAATTTGCACAGAGATATCCTACATGTTTAAGCTGTGGGAAGTTCTTCAAATGCTACAGAAATTTAGTAAATATACTTTATCAATTATCTGGAGGAGCTAACTGCTCTGAGTATCTTTGACAGCCCCTTATTTTCACTAGCCCAGTGTTTCCACATTTGTTTTCCCTGTACAATGCAGTGAGAGAAAAAGCACACATTTAGCAGATCACAAGGCTGTGGTCTGACTTACCACTTTACTAGATCTTTGACCTTACACAAGGCCCTCACCTCTGAACAGGTGTAACTATGTCTTCCCATATGTTTAACATAGGATTGAGTCAATGCATGTGATATGCTTATCTTAGTGCTTAGCAAGTGGTAGATCCACAAAGTTAGAGCTATTTTAATTACTGTTATAAATAACTGTAGAACAAAAAGATCTATTTGTTTAGGGATAGCAAGGCATGGTTGTTTGAGGGAGTGGGAGATACTATAGGAACATGCTTGAAATTTTTCCAGTCAGAAGAGACAGAGTGGAGGATACTGATAGAAAAGAGAGAAAAGGGCAAACATTTGTGACCTAATGGGGTCAGAGAAGTGAATCGTTTAATTAACATTTAATTAACACTTCACCAGCCTGGAATAGAGATAGAAGCCTGCTGTTGATCTGACACATAATGTTAATGTGTTATTGGATACTACTAAGTATCCCTTTGTCCCCAACCTCTCTTCTCCCTGGGAATATGAGAGAAACTGCAAGGCACATGAGCATCTCTTCCAAGGCTCTTGTTTTATACTTCTGTGAACCTGCAATATTAGAAGAGTATGCAGCTGCCTAATCTACTGGCTTACAAAAAAGTTCCTGATCACATTCCATATAGCATCATGGAGAAGGCAAGAGGGTGGGGATGATGATGGTGCAAGATACACTGGTCCAGGTGTCCCAGCCAGCCCAGCAGCGGCGCTGAGTATGCTTCATTCACACACACCCTTGTGCCACTCTGAATCTTCTGCACAGGGGCTCATTCAAATCCTCTCACTTCTCCATTCTTGCCTCTTTTCCTTTTCCTTAACCCCTTTTCCTTCCACCTAAGAGTGTTCAAGCCATCCCTCTTCTAGGAATTTCTTGCTGAGCCCCTCAGCCCATAAATATTTGTGGACAGCACTTACTGTGGCAAGCACAGTTTAGCACTCAACACCTGCCTGGCACTGGGATTGAATGATCAGCTGTACCTAGGTCTCTTTCAGTAGGATTGTACACCCTGTTAGGGGAGAAACCATGTCTTTGAATTTTCTTAAGCTTCTAGCACAGAAGTAAGCACAGGAAAACTAATTAATAAATTCCCATGAAAAGAAATGTTTAGAGACCTAAGCTATGGCCAGTAAATTCTCTAGGGACATAAATAGTTTTAGAGAACTCCAAGTCCATGTACATTCTCTCTCACAAATGCAGTTAGAACGGGGCCTCCAGTGCAAACCCCAGAGAGCCTTCGAAGATATCTGTCATGTGAGCTTGAAATGCAGCATTGTCATTATTCAGATAGAAAATAGAATCACTTATGAGATCATGGCTCATTGTCAATTCTCTATATATTTGCATTTATTGTGACAGATGCTGTCGAACCTCATCCTTGCTCTATTATTCTACAGAAATAGATTGGCCCTCTTACGTTATATAGTAATAATTAGGATAATATCACCCATTAACTCTCCATGTTCCTTTCTATCTAGAAGGCTCAGAGAAAGCTTTGATGGTTGCAAGCCTGAACTCTTCTCCGTCAGTTTCAACAGGACCCTCACTTCCTCCAAAAATTTTATTTTTTGACTGAAATATTTTACAGGTTATTCACATCCCAAAGGGGATTTTTTTTTGAAAGTTTGAGATAATGGGTTTCAGGCATCTTGACTTAGAGCAGAATGAATAAATGCATTTTCTCCTCAGAAAATTCATAATGCCTTAAGCTGAGTTTGTGCCTATGACATATTCTTAACCACCTACAGAATTGCTTTCTCTTCATTTTTGAGGTTAAACGGGAAGCCTGGAGCCTATAGTAGAATTCCACCATATGTGCTGATGAAAAATTAAAAAAAAAAAAAGAAAAAACTACAGTTCTGTAGTTATCAGGCAGCACAGAGAAAACAGTAAAATTTTCCAAGAACTTACTGCCCCTTTTTTGGCAGGTGCCCACTGGTTACCTGCCATCCACAGGCCTCTATATTATAGAATTATTTGTCCTATACTGAAAATGTAGTGATTGCTTATTTATCTTCTTAGGAGCATTTATATTTTAAGGAGGAAGAAAGTATGTAATATGTTGAACTGGTATCTGTGATTTCCCAATGATGTTCCATTAATGTGTTATTGGATACTACTATCTGAAGGGTGGAGACAGGAAGCAAGCCAGACTTGACAGGGTAGGGGCTGAGGAATATAATCTCATTGTGGGGGAAGATATAGTATTCAGGATCTCAGTGGTTGGCTTCTCAACATCAAGTTAGAAGACAAGGATCAGGCATGGCCCAGTTCATGGGGCAATATGCTAATAGTCTGGTATCTAGGAAGTAAAATTGGGAAATATTTTGATCTATGGCAGGAGACTTGGCAGTGAAGAGGAGTCCAGTTCTAGGTCTATCATTATGGAGAACTCAGAGAAGATTGTCAAGCCATCAGTCTTCCAGATGGTCTAAAGCCAAATGGGTGCCTCAAGTAACAAGGTAGATATTGACTCATGGGCATTAGAGGGCATCAGGTAGAAATGTCAAGCCACACACCTAGGAAAGGAGGTAGATAGAACTGGAGCTTCAACCAGCAGGCTCTGCAAGTCCTGGGAGAATCAAGTCTGGTTCTTGGGGGCATCAGGACAACTATGAAAGCAACAGGTTAACTCAGCTGCCATGCCTAGGTCCTGAGACTCAGTCTAAGAATGTGCCCAAACACGGATGAGCTCCCCTGCCTCCTGCATTGGCTCAGGAATTGGGTAGGCTTAAATCACAGATAGAGGCTCCCAGGGGTGCTAGCTATTAGGAATGGGTCCCAGATTGACAGTGGGTATAGAACCTAGATTTCTGATAAATCTTTTCAAACTGAGGTGTCTATAAAACTGACTTGAAATCTGGAAATAAATTATTTTTTAAATATTTTATCAAAGAAATACATGTCTGGTTTAGAAATGAAATAGTAACACCTTATAGAGAAAAACAGCGACACAATTTCTTTCTTTGTCTGGTCTTCTAGAGGCAAGTACTATGAAATCCTTACTATGTATCTTTTATATAATATATGTTTAAATAGCTTTTATATCCTTCCTATTATATGGTAATATTTTTATCTATATTCTAGAAAAGTATACTTATATGTCTTTGTTTATGATACCTGGCATCACTTGTGGATATCCTTTCATGAAGGATGTTTTGACTTCACTCACCCCTCCTCTTCTCTCTCTCTCTCTCCTACAATCATTTCCCAGTACAGTTGTGTTACAAAATTGAATCTTACTTAACACATGTATTAGTGTTCTGCTCTCTGCCTTCTCTCTGTTTGTTTCAATTTGTATTTTTCTATGTTTGTGGTTGTTGTTTCATTTCTTCTTAGTTTTTTATGTCTTTATTCAAAAGTCTGGCCATTCTTGACTGCAACTATATGTTAAAAAGAACTTGGGAGCTAATGGAAAGCTAAACACTTGGGTGGGACTTGCCAACTTACTATTGTGAGAGGGCTGTGGACACGTCTTCCCAGTGGAAATATCAAATAGTGAGATTTGTAGGACTTCTTGCCATACCAGGGTCATTACATTTCTTCTAAGAAATCTCTTGTGTCCTCCTGCATCGGGTTATATGCTCACCTGATCATGTTATGGAAACAGGGCCAAATGGGGGAAAAGAAATACACAGTCCAACATGCAAGACTCCTATAATCATTGAATCACTGTGTTTCAGTCTTTGTGCTCCACTGTACTTGATGGAAAATATTCTATACTTGTTTTGATATGCCAATGTGGTTTAATTTTTTTCAGATGTCAAAACTCAGTTCCTCTGCAATTTAGGCAGAAGGGAGTGATAATGAAGAGGAAATAGGTGGTCTCTAAGAGTAAGAAAGGGGTCTTCAGGTATTATTTGTACCATACAAAATTTTTTTCAGTTTCTGTGACCCAAATACACTTAGTGTCTCCTATCTCTGAACCTTTTGACTGCTTCAGAGAACAAATGTTTCCACTAATTTGTCAGTATCTCTTAGAAGGTGCATGGATTATTTTTCTCTCTCCTCTGCAAAGTCAGTTACTATTTCATCATTTCATTTCCACACTCCAGTAATTTACTGAGGCCTTCGACCCTGTTCTCTTCCTTCTGTGGTTGTGGTCAATTCACCATGTTTAAAAGAATATCTATGATATTTTTTAAAATCTGTCAATTTCCTCCATGTTATTTGCTTTCAATTAGAGGAGCCTCAAAAGCATAATGTTGTAAAAAAAATGATGTGTTAGTAGTGGACATTCTGGACATTGTGGCACCTCAGCTATTTTAGATTAGGGTTGATTCTAGGAAGCTGTCAAATGATGCCAGTAGGTGGATTTCTATGATGCCTAGGCATGAAGCCAACATGGCCCCAACACAGCACAAGAAAAATTATTGATTTTCCACCTATATATGACTCAGTGGAACCTCATCTTGTCATCATTCTGCAATATATCTTCAAAGTAAAAAGGATATGGAAATGTATCAGCTATGTGGTTTTCCAGAAACCATTACAGGACAAACTTAAACTAGAGCAAGCCCAATTTGGCCAGCAGATTATAACAACCTAAGCATTACACTGAGAAGTTCATACACACCTGGAAAGAGGGTCGTCTGGAATAAAAGAGGTTTATTATTGTCACCTTCAGGTTTTCCCCCACAGACGAAACTAGGGAGGTTCTCAGACCCAGAAAACAACTCTGATATTTCAGTAGTACCGGCTTTTCTCCTGCCCTGACCAACTAGTGGTATGAAACTAATCAGAATTCCCCTCATGCCACAGCTATTTCTGAATCATAGTTTGTGTATCTAGAATAGTAGATAATGAAATTATACTTTCAGGCTTTAATATATTTAATTTTTGATTGCAAAAGAAGTTATAGAGGATTATTTATGCTTGGAACTATGAGCTCTTCTAGGGAAGATGGAATTTGATACCACACCAATTCATTTACTTTCTTTTCAACCGGATTTCCAGAATAGCAATTTTTGTATTTATTTATAATGTTTATCATCACCCTAATGCTAATTTAATCTCTTTGAAAAAAAATCTTCAGGCTGGTAATAAATGATACACTGGGAAATAGGGAATTGATAATACTGATTTCAAACTCTAAAATTCCAGTTTAAATTTACACTTAGGAATTATTTATATCCTCTTATGTCATATCAATTTAAATAATATCCCACTCACTAGGGCATAAAGAATAATGCTAATATTAAAATTTCTATTTAATATTTGCTAATTGTACATGAAGGGGTTATATCAGCTGCATTTAGGGTGTTTTTAATTTAATTTTACTCTATTAGAAAATCTATGAGGTTAAGTATCCTGAAATTATTGCTTTTAAATATTGAGTAATAAGGATATTGTCCCCATGATGTACCCTATATCATCTGGCCTTGAATAAGCTTTCTCCCTCTTGCAAGGGCGTGGGGTGGTAGAGGTAGCAGGGAGCTCAGTCTAATCTCGGTATAAATAAGGGTGATCATAGTCCTCTTTTAAAATATCAAATCTGCATTTAAAAAGCTGTTATCTTCGTGAAGTCTAATATCATTAATGGGACTTTATGAAATCAAAATCCTATGAATGAAATAAACCTTATTACTATGAAGTTGGATTCTATCCTAAAGGGATGTATATAAACCATAGTTAGTGCCCGATCTCAAACCCTTAACACAGTCTTTATTTGTTGGATTTTTCAATAAATAATTGAAAACTTCCAAAACATAGCAAAGTGGTAGGTTTGGAAGGAGGCTCGGGCCCTGAACCAAGATATAACCACAAATCTATATGATAGCTGTGTGACCTTGATCACATTGCTTAGCTTGTTGGTTTCTTGGGCTTTAGAAAGGAAATAATAATCCCTACCTTAGAGGACTTTATAATATCAGAAAAAAAATACTTTAAAGTTTCTAGTACTGGATAGATCTTGTGATAAGGTTTCTTACACAATGTAGTAATAATAGTAATAGAGAAGGTGGCAGGAAACTTTTGGAAGTGATAGATAACCTTATGACATAGATTGCAGTGATGATTTCATGAATATATACTTATCTCCAGTCTCATCAGGTTGTATACATTAAATACATATAGCTTTTTGTATATAAATCATACTCCAATATAGTGGTTTAAAAATAACATTTCTAGCCCATAATACATATAAATAAATGGTTCTATAATAGTGTTCATAGACCTCACCAGTCTATTGGTACAAATTGGTCACTGTAAAATAATTGAGATTCCTTAAGCTCTGTTTACCACCTGCTCAAGAAGAACCTCTGACCTCCCAACAGAGCCCTCTCTGGCATTTCCAATTTGCTAATTATTAAGCACACATAGACACCATGCTGAAATCAATCCCATATCTGCCATCCCCACTCCTGCTTTTCCACCAACATCCACAAACAAAAACCATTTTTTCAGTTTGTCGTTCTGTACCTGACTCCTTTTCACCCCACGATAATGGTCATTTTTCTCCCTAGAGATTTCCCAGATGTTGGAAGACACACTCATACCCCTCAATCTACTTATATTCTAACTGGTACTCCCCACAGGAGAAGCTGAGCTTTCTGTTGAGCTATGACTTTGTCAAGAATAAATGTTTCCAGAAACAGAGGCACTCACCTTCCGTAAAGGAAATGTCATTTAGACAAACAGCAGCAGTTCTTGAAAGTGTACTACAAATGGAATAAAAATTCTATAGGCAAAATTCTTCAGAGAGAAAGAACCCTATGTATTGATACCATGAGGAAGAAGTTCAAGGAAGGTACTGATTTTTATGTGGAGCTAAAAGATAAGGCATAATTTTAGCAGAAAACTGGGTAGGATAAAAACGTGGTATCATTGGAGATTGGTGGAGGGTTTTTCTAGAGCAAAAGACAACTGTGAAGGGACAGGCAAAGGAGGTTTGGACAGAGACAAGGCAGGAAAAAATGCTAAGGTGGGGGTGGTGATGTTGAAATACTGTATTCTTCTCATCTACCATCAGTAAGACATGAGTTTCCAACATGAAATGTGTTTCTACCCTGAACTGTCCATACTTCGTTTTTTGTTCCCTTTATTACTCATAGACCATGTATACTGCATAGCAATGTAGTAGTTATAAAGTGGGAGTAGAGAGAGGTCTTATCACAATGTTATTACATGTATTACAACCCACTCTTACCAAAATAAGCAGAGAAATTGATGAGAGGCATACTTTGAGGTAGAACTGATATGTTCCTTCGTAAGAGAACACATGTATCTTCTTTGTTTTCATATTAATGAAACATAATATTTCACTCATAAAATAATTAAAACCATGACTTGCCTCATCATTTGAAAAGCTAGCTTCATGGACCCAAAGATTCCATGTTCGGTAGCATTTGGGGAAGTTATAATGCTCCTCTTTTCCAAATGTTGCCATTGTGTTATCAGGATTATGTGAACAGCGGTGGCTAGAAGTTCTTATAATTTGATTGGAAGAACATTGTTGTACCCTCCTACTACCCTTCTTTCTATACTACAGTTTTCCAGAGATCAAGAAGACATCTCTTTGCAAAAACCACTGCTAATTTATTTTGTCATTATGTTTCATGGAAAGATAATCCCGTGAGTCTCACACATCTGTTTGCTTTTTGAAAGAGCAACCAAGGAAAAGAAATTTCAAGAAATGGAACTCCAGTTGTAGAATTATATGGCAATAAGACAATCATTTAAATAACTGAAAATAGGACATTCTGGAAGGTACAAGCACCACCACTGCATAGAAACTATAGGGAATAAATTCAGGTCCAGTACACATAAGAACTTTTTTATAATGAGAGCTGTGGGAGGAACATTCCAGGAAGAAACCAGTACTGGGTGGAAACTTCAAAAATATTATCTCAAGGAGATCTGCACATCCATTAATCTCTGACAATTTAGGGTGACCATCAGTCAGGAAAAGATATTTTTGACTGGAGAACCCTGGGCAAATTTGTCAAACAATAGAAAATAGGAGGGTTCTGTCACACATGCACAGGAATCTTGAATCAGGCACAAATCTCTAACATGCAACTTAGTGAAATGTGCCTGGGTCATAACCTGAAACATTCTTTATAAGCAAAAATTGTTAACATTGAGTCAGGTAATTTATGAGCCTAGAGGACATGTTGAATAAATGTCTCTGTTCTTGAGACTATGCATGAATTCTGCTTTAACATGTGGCTAATCAAATGAAGCTCAAGAATGTATATACAAACACATTTATAGCTAATATTTTTTAAATAATGTAATTTGTAAGGTCATAGTGGACTGATGAACAATAATAAATGCTGATATTGACCAACCAAAAAATCAATAGTTGCTTAATAAATTAAAGGAAAATAAAAATATATTGGACTTAGATTATAACAAAAATTAATTACAAAGTATAATATTTTTCAAAAATGTAAAGAACACTGAATATTTAATTCAAAGTATGTTATTAGTGTGACTGTTCTTCAGAACCAATCAGAAAGGAAGGAAGCAAGGAAAGGAGAAACAGAAAAAAGGAGGAAAACAGATTTGCTGCTTAACTTAACACAAACAGTAATGCCTGCAAGAAAGCACAACAAAATTTTCCCTGGATCTCCAGTAGTACAATTACCATACCCTCCACCCTGCCCTTCAGGAGCCACTACTCGCTGAGTACTTGCTCCAATGAAGCCAAGGCACTGCAGGAAGTCGATCCTCATCTCCTTGTATTAAGTAACTCAATTCTTACAAAAATTCTGCATAGTGGGCTCTACCTATTAGTACTTCAGTTTTTCCAATGAAAGGATTAAAGATGAGAAAAGATAAATGGGCTGGCAAGGCTGAATATAGACGTATGTGAAGATGTAAAGGGTTTTATAGTTCAGGAGAAAATGATGTGGCCAATCAAGGCAGGAGTCGCTGTGGAAAGAGACCCTTGAGACTAGCAATGGTGGACACTGTGGCCAGAGAGTGTGTGTCTGGCACGTGACATAATCCAGGGTGTTGTTCTGGAAGGAGTCTGTTAAGGCAAATAGAAAAGAAAGTCACTGGAGATGGGGAATTTATGTCCTGTGTCCTCCACATGTCTGGGGAAGCGAAAGCTGCTGCCCTCGGTGATGGGTCAGGTCAGGACCTGCCACACTTGACAGTACACTGTGCCTTGTCCAGAAGGAAGGCCCTCTTCTCAACCCCACTCAGACCTCGCCTGCCCCACTCAGAGCTCACGTTAAAAGTGCACTCCTACAGCTTCAAGTTGCAGTGAAACCACTTTGAAACCTAAAAGCTAATGTATATCAAAATGGCTGGAGTACTATCTGCAGTCCCATTTGAATTGAAAAATATCCAACTTCCATGTCCAGTAGAACGAATTGATTGAAATGAACCTGCATAATAAGTCTTCAAGGACAAGATGAGCACTTGATGACTCCCAGTATTACCCAGTTGCTCACTGTGCCTGTTGTTCTCCCATTGAAATGCATACTTTTAGCTTCAATAGAGTTCTCCTTTGTAACCAAACTGTAAATCTCTCCTGTAAGAGCTGTGGTTTAGACTGATTTTTGTTGCTTATAGCTTGGCATAAATGGGGGATCTAAGAGCAGGTGCTGAGAGAGAAATGAGGACTCTAAGAGAAAAGAGAAATTGGAAGGTGGGTATGCTGGGAGCACAAAAGACAAACTATGCTGATGTCTTCATTCTGTACATCCCTCCTCAGAAGTTCTCCAGCCTTCTGTATTCATTCAGTGCATAGGTCTCTAGACTCATTCCTGTTTACTCTGGTCAAATGGTAACATTTCTGTTAGACAAACCAAGGAGTTTGCAGGGAGGAGGTTTTAGTCAATAAAATCAATATCCATAACTAAAATTTAGTTTAGTCATATATTTTATTTCAAATGTATATGGATTAATCTATCCGTTGCCACATAACCCCAGCCTTGGTAACGGTAGACCATTCCTGTATCCTCCCTCCCTCCAGAGAGGGATTATAAAGCTTTTATGGTCATCACAGACCTTCCCTACCCTGGGGATCTGTAGCTTTTTTTTTTTTTTAATCTTTCAGACAGCCTCAGCTAAAGCTTGGAGGAATCTAAATAAATCATAAAATGTCCCCATAAAAATAGTTTGTCCTGGTAAATAAATTAATGAGGCCAGTTTGGACAAAAGTAAATCATAGGGCCCTTCCTATAGTACTATTATGTCTGGGCTCCTATTTCCGTTTTTTGAGATGACCCCTGCCCAAATTCCAATGTGTCAGCTGCTAGGGGAAAAGTATCTCACAAAATCCCTAAGGCTAGGCCAGGCACAGTGGCTCATGCCTGTAATCCCAGCACTTTGAGAGGCTGAGACAGGCAGATTGCCTGAGGTCAAGACTTTGAGACCAGTCTGGTTAACATGGTAAAACCCCATCTCCACTAAAAAATACAAAAATTAGCCAGGCGTGGTGGCACGTGCCTGTAATCCCAGCTACCTGGGAGGCTGAGACAGAGAAGCGCTTGAACCTGGGAGGTAGAGATTGCAGTGAGCCAAGATCGCTCCATTACACTCCATCCTGGGCAACAAGAGTGAAACTCTATCTCAAAAAAAAAAAAAAAAAATCCTAAGGCTGAGGTGTCAGGGAGTAAATAGATCCTGTGCTAGGGGAGGTAACATCCGGAAAAGCAATGGTTTGGCATCTGTAAGACCTGGGTTCACCCCTAGCTTTACCAGGTACCAATGTAGGATTGTGAACATTTAACCTTTTTATTAATATTAGTTGAGGCTCTTATTTCCAAGTGATAAAAATTCAACTCTAGCTTGTGTATGTAGAAGAGGAACCACTTTGGCTTGTATGACTGAAAACCCAAGGGGTGGGTTACTGCATTAGTCACAGCTGGACACAGCAGATCTAGTGACTCTTTTATTCATTCCACAAATACTGGCTGAGGGCCTACTTTAGGTTTGGGAGCTGTTCTAGGTGCTGAAGATACAACAGTGAACCAAACAGAAAAATCTGTAAATATATGACATGACAGATGGTGATAAATGCTACGGAGAAAAATAGATTATGATCAAGCAGGACAGGAGTGGCTGTTTTTTACTGAGTGGTTGGAGAATGCCATGTTTGGGTAGAGATTCGAGAAAAGCCAGGGTGCAAAGCCTTTGAGAAGCTCTGTGATTGCCTCCATCTATGTCATGGATTTTCCCCTGTCTCTGTTTCTCTCCTGGTTCTGTTTTCTTCTGCCTTTGGTCTCAGCAGATTCATTCCACACGGCATCAGAGATGGCCATGTAAATCAGTAGGTCTGCCTGGCCCTGTCTACTCATCTCTTAAGAGAAGAGACATACTCTCTTTCAAAATCTCCCCGTCGGTCCCTGAGAAAGGACTTCGGTCATTCCTCTGGATGCTTCAGCAGAGGAGAGTAGTATTTTATTGGACAGCCTGGATCACAAGTCTAAACTTGGGGCAGGAGAAGAGGGCTGGGTGATTTACAGCCTCACCAGATGAAGAAACATTAGCTGGAATAGAATGGGCGCAGGGACACTGGTCATGGAAAAATGACAGGTGTTCACTATACCACTAATCCTCAGTATTCTTATTTGTAGTAAGAGAATAAACATGCCCTAAATGAGGAGCTAAACACACTAGAGGGAGCATATGTGAACTGTCTTATGTGTAATGACAACTTATTGAATAGTGGCCATTATCTTATAGATCCCATGGGGCTTGCCCCTGCTCTATGTGTTTCTTGCTGAGGGTAGGTGAGTGGAGGAGGCAGGATCACAGGGTGCTTCTGCTCATCCCTATTCCTAGTGGCTGCCACAGCTCATCTCTGCCTTAGGGCTTTTCTCCCAAAAGTGGTTAAGCACCTTCCCCACTCTTCCTGCAGCCCACTTCCTCATTACCACTGAAAGCAGGCATTCAGGCCCCTTCCCCATGAGAAATGTGTTGCTAATAATTCAGAGGAACAGATGCAGAATACTAAAAAGATAAATCACTAAAATCCACAAATATAATCATGTGTGACAACATCTTTGTGTCTTTACTCTCAGACATGAAAGGTAAGTAGAATAACAAATGAAAGTCTACTTTCTGTGTTCATTCCCTAAACAAGGCTTCACTTCAACTCACGTGTTTTCTGAGACTGCATTTTAACCTGGAACAAGTCCTTAAATTCAAAACAGCCCCTCTCCCCAGCATGTAGACCTGAAGGTAAACTCGGCATAGAACATATCATGTCTTTTTACCTCTAAGTGTTGATCTTTGGGATAACACTGAGAATGGAGAGGAGGGATAAACACTGAAGATATATCAGAGGTCTTGGTCACTGTAATGATTGCTTTAACGTGTCAACTTTACTGGGCCATGGATGCCCTGATATCTATTTGGTTAAACATTATTTGTGGGTATGTCTTTGAGGATGTTTCTGGAAGAAATTAGCATTTGAACTGGTGGATGGACTGAGTAAAGCAGATGACCCTCCCCAGTGTGAGCATCATCCAAACTGGCAAGAGCCGGAATAGAACAAAAAAGTGGAGGCAGATTGAATTTGCTCTCAACCTGCCTGGTGCAGCTAGATCTGTCTTCTGCCCTTGGTGTTCCCAGTTCTCAGGACTTTGAACTACACCACCAGCTTTGCTGGATCTACACTTTACAGACTGTAGGTAATGAGAATTCTCAGCCTCCATAATAGCATGAGCCAATTGCTCATAATAAATCATATGTATATGTATACCCTCTTAGTTCTGTTTCTCTGGAGAATCCTGACTCATCTGACTAATACAGTCACTGACTGGATGTGGAAATTGGGGAACGAGAGGTAGAGATTACAAATCACAACTAGATTCTGACAAACTGACAGGGAAATTGCAGGTAGAAAGTCAAGGTAAGGAACTAATATGGAGAAGTTTAAGGTAATTAGTTGTATGGATAAGTAGAGTGAATTGCATGTAGAACTACAGGTGGACTGTAGTGGCGGCAGTGGAGACAGAGAAAACAAGACTGCAGATAAAAGAGAAGAGGACTAAAGAGAGTACCATAGGGTCTGAGCAGAGGAAGATGGGCCCATATAGAAGAATAAGAATGATTTTCCTTGTTGTAAATGCCCATTGGGAGGGGACAGCATCCATACAAAATCGGTATGGAAAAACCCTGTCTTGGTCATACTTGGGCCTCCCTTTCCCACACATCCTTCCTGTTCTTCATTTGCTACAGATAAGTGTGCCAGTGTCCCTAACCTCCTCTCTAACTTGCAGGATTCTGGAGATTGACTTCTTTCCCTAGGTTACCCTCTTCATCTCTTAGAGTTTTGCACTCTGAGGCCTTCATTTTATACCTGATTTCTTTCTTCTCCTATTCTCCCATTAAACTCTGCCCTGAGTTTATTCTCCCTGTACCTGCATTCATCTTTCTTATAAGAGTGGGGTAGAGACACACAGTATAAGTTCATGGCAAGGATACCCCCCTATAACTTCTCAAATTCCACCATGTTAGCAGTTAACTCCCTTGGTCCACACTGAATCAGTTCCTTGATGGAACTTGGTCCAGGGCTAATCAAAACTGGAGTGCATGCTGCATGCAGCTACATCATGGGCTAAGCTGTGGCCACAGGAGCCGAGCAGTCCTTGTGTACTCCTTTGAAGTCCATTTATTTTCTAAATGATCAGCTTGAGTGAGGTAACCCTGGCAATTGTCAGAGAATGGATTACTTGGCAACACATTGCTTTTCAAAATGTGGGTGATGACAACAATTTTACATACCAGTACTATTTCATGACCATTGCAAATTATGGTGTCCAAATGGAGGAAGAACAGTGTGACTCAGAGTGAGGCATTGCTCAGGGACAAGCACAGAACCCATTCTGCTTTCCCCCTGCAAAATGTCTCCCATAGGCTTGAAAGTGACGTTTATCAGCAAACAGTTATTATTACTGTTTTATTATTGCCTCAGTTAGCATTTATATGGCACTTTGTATTTTCAAGGTGCTTTTCAATCATTTTTATTAGTGAGAGAGGGCAGATTCTCAGGCACAGGTGGAAGAAGCTAAGAGGCTGGGTTTTCTTAAGAAAAGGAAAGATGTTTTTACAAACAGTCATTCTGCTCTCTAAATTTGACTTTTTAAATGGTGGTTGAGAAACATAGAAATCATTTGTGCAGTAATTATCCAATAAAAAGCCACTAAGCCAACTGAAATGCCAGGAGAAAAATTACAAATTCCATGCTGCTAGGCAGTCACAAGGAGAGAAATTCATTCATTCATGCATGTATGCATACAATTCATCCATCATAATTTACTGGAAATGGAACACTTCCCCCAACCCTCAAACTTTGGCCAGGCACTGCAAGTAATGCACGGAAAAGTCAATTCATGGCCTTTATCTTAAAGTATTTGAAATTATTATTTGGAAGATAAAATACATTAAGTAATTATGGCCACAAAGCAAATAGTACTGAATTAAAATCCAAGAGAGATCTAGAGAATGAAGATATTTGGGCAAGAATATTCAGAACAGGTTTCCTAAAGCAAATTGGATTTGATTTGGATTCTACAGAATGAGTAGAATGTGGAAACCTTTTTTAAGTGGTGACCTCAAGAAGACATGATGTCTGTCCCCCAAGAATTTTCAGTCTAAATAGTTGATATAATAGGTTTCTTATATTTAATGAAAAAGGGGGTTACACAGGCAGATATTATAATTAGTGGTAAATAGATGACATTCTTTAGAATTTCAAAGTAAAGAGATACTTTCCAAACCAGAGTGAATTTTGCTTAACGAGAACTTGTCTCAGCTAACAGTACTGAAGAGGGATTTCTAAAAGAAATATTAATGCTTAGAGTGAATAAGGAGTTACTTATATGAGGGTATCTATTTAGGGCTTTTTAAAATTGAACATAGTCTGCAATTAGTCACCCAAACAGAGATATATCGCTCAGGATGTCCAAAGACTATCCAATATCTTGGGTGTCAGAAAAACTCTATTCCTATCTTTCTCTTCAACAATGGAAAACATTCTAAGACTGAATGACTGAAAATAATTCAGCCAATGGGCTAGATTGAATCAAATATTTGGTAGAAAGAAAGAGACATTTATGCTCTCAGTCCCAACCCCTTTTATACAATCCATCTATGAATGTGTATCTATTAGATACTGTGTTTCCAGTCTTGAGCTAGTATCTGAAATGGAATTCTAGAAAAAGGCCACTTCTGGTTCTTAGAAAAATTATTCTGCTCTAAGTGGCTGATCAGAGTATTAGGAAGACAATAATGTAAATGACTCAAGATAAAATTAGATAATTGTGTGGGGAGCAGGAGTAGAGAAGGTGACACAAGATATTATGCTCTTCCTTTGGGTGCAAATCACAGAATGGAATCAATGAGGGAATTATGTTGGAGAAAATGGAGATTTGGAGGAATTCTTTTATCTTTCTACCAAATGTGCAATATAAGAAAGGTATCAGAATGGGAAAAAAAAGTATATATGTACAAAGTGACACTTGCAAGCAAAACATGAAAGAATAGTAGCTTAGTTTCCAATTTACTCTTCAAGTGAGCACATTTTTCCAAACTTATCTATCTCAAATACTATGTTCTCAGATTGTGCAATTCTGGTTTCCTTCTAAAACCCAGGATCGGTACACTGTGGTGAGTGCAAGGCAAAGTTACTGAATGCTTAAGACCTTGAGCTTTGAAGACCTCTACTAGATACTGAGGTAACCTTGAGAAAGTAAATTAACTTCTATAACCTTTATTTATTACTGTATTTTGGGTGTAACTATCTCACTGGGCTGTTGCGAGGATGAAATGACAATATATGTATGACATTTAACATCTTCAGCACACAATAAATAACCACCAAACATTATTTTTATTATATTTCAAATTTACCCAAAGTCCACAGGATTTTGCTATATAAAATTCTTTCAGAATTTTAGCACATTCCAAAATAATGATGAAATCAATCTTAACAATTAATCTCTGCTAATCGAATGATAACATTTACAATAACTTATATTTCTTTTATGCATTAACATTTACAAAGCTACAACATATACTCAGATAATGTTTAGCTTAGCAGCCGATGAAACTATGATTTACAAAAATTAAACAAGTTGTCAAGTCACACAGCTTGTAAGAGGAGGGTCTGGGCCTTGAACTTAGGTCTTTGTCCTCAAGTCTTTCATAATTTTCACACTTCATACTGTCTCATCATGTATATCAATATGAACCTGTTTAGAAAGATGAATGAGTCATGCAAACAGGGCCTTCCCTCTTTTCTTGGGAACAAATATTTAAGAAGAAATCCATGTTTTATAACTCTAAGGAAGAGGTTCTAATGATTATCATTTTAGCATTTTGGAAGACTGTTGTTGGAAAGGATTTTTTAGAAGACAATGAGGGTTACAGACACCCAGTTCTTTTGTAATAGACATCATCAGCCATTACATTTAAAACAAGAGTGGAGACAATATTGTCTATGAAGTGCCTGCCCCTGCCTACAGGCATAGAAGAGAGTGAGATGAAAAATCCAAATTGTCCCAGGCACCTTGAACATTTTTTGAAATTAGAGAAACCAAAGGGCCCAGCCAAAGATTTCCTAGCATTTCTACATGAAATTTATAGTCTTACCCAATGGGCCAATCAATAAAGTTGAGTCGGAGCCAGGAAATGAAGAATTTCTGTTTGCTGGAAACTTTTTGATTTGTTCTATTATCATAATTGATGACCTGGAATCAAGAACTTACTCAACCAGAATATCAAACATCTCACTCTCAGACAGACAAATGCCTCTGGAAACCAATTAGGAAAATGTTGTTGATTCACTTAGCTGTTCCCTTTCCCAGTAAATTTATTTTTTTTCTTTATCCATCTGACTTACATGCTACTCTATAGAAATATGTGTGTGACGAGCGAAAGGGGAAGGTGTCTGAAGGGGCTATTTCATAGTCAGTGTGATCAGAAAGATCCAAGTCATGGAAAGAGCATTTATGAAACTTCCTTTTAAAAAAAACTTGACTTCCTCCAAATAGGTCCTGACCTAGATGCTCAGTTGTCAACCACCATTTGGCCCATGGTATTCAATATAACTCAGGTTGTTTCTTGTTCTCAAGAGCCTCTTTTATCTGGCAATTTCTCAAGTTCATGTTTATCTTGGGATTGTGTTACTGGAGTAAGACCCAACTGTGACCTACCTACAGGTTTTTCCATAGCTGGTGCCTTTTAATATTTAGGATTCAATTCAAATATTACCTCTTTAGAGAGGGTTTCCCCGACCTTTCTAGCTAAATTTTATCCCTTGGCCCTTTCTGTCATATTATCCCATGTTATTTTTTTCTTATAGCACTTGTCACTTTCAGAAAGTATCCTAATTATGTGCTTACCTGGTTAGTATCTATTTCTCTGCACTTGAATAGAAGTCCTCTAAGGGCAGAGGCATTTTCTGATTTTCTATACCGTATCCCCAGCTCTTAGATTAGTGTGTGACATGCAGTAGATTCTTAATGTTTGTGGAAATAAAGAAGTGGGGGCAGCATTATGGATTTAGTTTTCTCCGTGTTTTGTGCATATTCTATATTGCTGTAAGATTTATTTCAAATTACTTCTTTTACGACTTTTTTTCAATCAGTTCTTCAAAAGAAGAGCCCATGTCTTCTATGTTCATTATATCTCCCATGGCTGATTGTAAAACTGGTGCTTGGTAAATTCTTAGTGATTGATTCATGGTTGAAAGCAAAAAAAAACAAAAAAACAAAAAAACAAAAAAAAACCCTGGTAATCATACAACTCCAAACAAGTCAATCAGACAAAACAGGCAGATAAACAAACATTTGGAGGTCTTCAGTTATTGAAAGAATTAGCTTAGTTTTCTGCCTTGCCTTTGTGTGTGCTTTTGGTTAAGGTAATACAATCAGGAAATGTATAAATGGAGATTGCTAAGGACTGAATATTGTGTCCCCCAAACATTCATATGTTGAAGCCCAATTCCTTAATATGGTATTTGGAGGTGGGGCCTTAGGGAGGTAACTAGGTTTAGATGTCAGAGCTCTCATGAATGGGATTGGCACCCTTATAAGAACAGGCAGTAGAGGACTTGCTTGCTTTCTCTTTCTGCTGCCTGCCCTGTGAAGATGCAAGGAAAAGACAGCAGTCTGAAACCTGGAAGAGGGCCCTTACCAGACCTGACCATGATGGCACTCTGATCTCAGAAATTCTAGCCTCAAGAACTGTGGAAAATATTTATTGTTTAAGCCACCCAGTCTATTTGTTATAGCAGCCTTAACTAAGACAAAGATGAAAGCATGGATGTAAAAAGCATCAGAAAGGAAGACTGAAAAGGACATTGTGAATGGTAAAGGGAGCTGGAAAAGGAAAAATTACTGAGCATACAGCCTCCTCAGTCTGGTGACAAGAATGGCAATGTCTTTGGAAGAAGTTAAGGAGTCAAGATATTTTTAATAATTTGTGTGTGTACATAGTAAGTGTATATATTTATGGGGTACATGAGATGTTTTTATTCAAGCATGTAATGTCAAATAAGCACATCAGGGAGAATGATAAAGGACTCACTGAAGATAGCAGAAGTGATTAATTTTAGTTTAGAAAAAGTGAGCCCAAAATGGTGACAAACATGCAAGGAGTGGTGCCCAATAGAGAGGGGAAAATGAAGCAAGAAATTGAAGACATGATCTTATTAGTGCTTATGTTTGATTTTGTGAGAATGGGTGAAAATTACCAACAGGAGGGCAAAAGGTTTGAAGACTTACCCTAGAGAATAAGCACATTTGGAATTGAGAAGGAAGAAGAAAGGTCAGGAAAAGGAAGGAGAAAAAAGAGAGGCAGGGTAGAGAACCCAAAAGAAAAATATTATGGAAATCAAGAAAAGATAATATATCATTTTGTTAAAGTATGAAATATATCTATGACTTTAATTTCTCCAACCAAAGAACTCAAATGTTTATGTCTTTGTTTTTGTGTGTATGGTACAGGGTAGAAAAATTTTGGTAAATAAGTTTTATTTATGCCCATATCATTTCTTTAAATTATTTTTAATTTCTTAGATCAGTTACATAAATTTGTTATAAATGTGTAACAGTAACAAGATATGCACACACTTCCTGAACAGCCCTCTCTTTGCATCCCAGGGCCTTCAGGAAGGTAACAATTTTGTATATGCCACCCCAATCCTCTTCCATAAATTCGGATACCTACAAGGTAGAAATATATAGTTGTTCTTTTTAAGTTGGTTTATAGTGATACCAAGTGGTATTACATTATAGATCATAATTTGAATAGTTTTTTGTTTTTATTCAACCATATATATTAGAGACTATTCTGTGCTGATACATGGATCTGTGTCATTCTTGTTTACTGCTGCATGGACTCCCAAAGAATAGCTGGACTTGCCTCACTTAACCAGAACCTTTGTCATGAACACTGACTCCCTGTTCATGCCTCCTGTGCATATGTGTCACTCCTCCTGGTGTGGACACACTGAAAGTTGGAGAGTACAGCCCACTTCTCTTTCAGATATTGCTTCAACTACCCATGGCCTAATACAGGCCTGGGTATAGAGTAGGTGAAATAAATGCTGGCTGCATTGAAATCCCTAGAATGGAACATTTTCTCTGGCCCTTTCTCCCCTTTCACATTAGTACTACTTTGGCTTTGGTGCAGGCACAGAGCAGCCACAAGGCAGTACAGATACTGCAAAGGTGAACACAAGCCTGTGTCCTGGCCTACCAAGGAGCAACTTGTGGCCTTTGCACTCTCTGCCCCTAGAATCAAAAAACTGACCCAGAAAGATGGCAAGCATCCTGCCAAATATCCCGCTGAAAATCAGGCATAAGAAAACTCATGTCTTTCCCTGTTGCCAAGGCTTCTATGTGTCCTACCCATAAGCCCCAGAGGATTCACATTGCCAACTTCTCACTGCACTGACACACTGAAACACCCACCACACTCAACAAATTTTATACTTTTCATTTGGTCCCATTCAATCCCATGTGGTGTTTTGAAAATATGTAAAGGGAAAGTGAGGCTCCAATATTTTTCCTTTCCTCATAAATATGGCATTTTAAATAAGTTTCATACATATTCATCATTTGCTCTTTCTTTTTTTCTAAATGTGCACCTATAGCTTAAGTTTTATTCATACCCTTTTCTGGTTCCCTGGTTTGAATTGGAAAATTGAAATGTAAAATATTAACCAAATACTAAGTTGGCTAAAACTCACCTTTCAGTGTGAGCCTGAAAAAAAGTGGAGAAAATATTTTAATAATTAACAAGCATGGTAGTGAGAGAACATACACAGCTTAAATAAAAAACAGCCATAGGAAGACAGAACAATCTGTAAACAGAATATTTATGAGGAGTGAGAAATTGATTTGTGGGAGTAATTTGTGATGTCAGTGTTATTAATTTAGAATCACACTTCAAACATTTAATCTTAAGAACTCTCAGGTGGCTTAAGACTTTGCCAAAGTTTCTAAAGAACTTGAAGATCCTTACACATTGGTTCCCCTCAGCTATATGTCCAAATGTGTCCAGCACAGATGAACTCCTTCCAAAAATCATTATTTTTTTTTCTTTTTTTCCCTATCTTTTAAAAAAAGAAACTGAGCAGGAAATCTCACTTAAACAAGCTGTCTCACAACATTTCTGGCAAATCCCGATTCCAACTAAGTTGAAAATATCTCAAAAACAGCCTGTCATACAGAATTTCAGTGCTTCTGCTCCTGGGAAATGCAGAAATAGATATGTGGGATTCAGATTCAAAACACCTTAAGAAAACACATCTTGATGTGAACTTCAGGCTGACCTGCTTTTATGCAAGAAGCATATGCTACCCCTCATGCATCAGTTAGCTATTGCTGTGTAACAAATCACCCCATATGTATGTGACTTAAACAATAAGTATTTTTATTGCTTATAACTCTAAAAGTCAGCTGGATGATTCTGTTCTTGGCTGAGTTTGATCATAAGTGTTCAGCTCTAGGTAATATAAGCTAACACTGCTGTTCTTGGTTGAGTTCTTTCATATGTTTGCAGGTTGGCTGACTATGAGGTAATCTAGAATGATGCTAATAAGACAAGTGGACTGTCTTGCACATGGTCACTTATCCCCCATCAGACAACTGCATGGAGATAGCAGCATTCTAAGAAAGGGCACATATATGCAAGACTTCTTAAGGCCTAGTCTCAGAAGTGCCACACCATCACTGCCACTTATTTCTTTGTCAAAGTAGGTCACGAGGTTATCCCAGGTTCAAAGGCTAGAGAAATATTTATGAATTCCTGATGCAGTAACATTGCAAAGGATATGGATATAGAGATACCATTAAGTAGGGCCATTAGTGGATTCATCTATCACACTTCATTTATACAGAAACATTTTTGAGGAATCCTATAAAGATGATACTTTTAAAGTATACTCTCCAACACTCACCTGATCACAATGTCTTCATCAGGTATGCAGACAATGGGACTGAATGAGGGCCCAGTGAATGAATGATTTATTTGCTAGAATTTGAGGATAAGTGAAGAAAATTAAAAATAGACATTAAAGCACTAATATTGAGAATATTTATACATATAAAGGTTTATGTATAGTCATTTATGTCCTTAAGCATGTTGGTGATGCATTATTTCTTAAAAGACTGTTCTATTATTGTATACAGAACATTCTTCCAAACCACTCCCCCTTTTTCTGCAAGTTTAGAGGAAAGTGCTTTTTTGATCCTAACAAGTGGTGTCAACTGAAGTTTTCAGAAAAGAATCAAGATGCAAATTTCTTCTCCAAATGATCTTTAAGAGATGTAATGACCGAAATGTTGAGGTTATGACTACTGAGATACACTATCATCAAAAATAATAACTGAGTCCTCATATGTGCACATGATGACCTCTCTGTCACCTGAGCTTTTATCAACCTTCATTAGTTATAAAATGATTCCAGAAATGTTAAAATGTGAACACTTTTTGCTCTTATACTTCCCAACCCCATCTCAACTCAGGAGATGATTCACTGGGCTCTATCTCGGTTCCTCCTCCCTGCTCCGTAGCCTGAAATTCTCTCAAGGCAGTAATCTTAGGCAAATGTAGCTCTTAGTTCATTTGTCTTCCATCTTTCATGGATCACTGTTGTCAGATGTCCAGGTTTTGGAAATGGTTGCTTTATAACTTTTGTTTCTTTTTTTTTTCTTTTGTAGGGGTAAATTGTTTCAGGTGGTAGAATAAATCTGGTCCTTTTTACCTACCTTAAGCACAAGTGAACATGGTGGACATCTTCCAATTGATGGGCTATAGTATTAAATATCACTACATGCCAAAATACTTTTCCAGAACCTCACTTAATGCTTTTCTACCATTGTCCCCAAACAGCTCCATTATCCTTGCTGTTTTTCAAGATGAAATGTCTTCCTTAAAGTTTGTCCTTTTTTTTTTTTTTTTGGCCTAACTGAAGAATCCTATTAGAATGTTATTTCAATGGCTTCCAGGGGCAAAGATTTTCTTAGGAAGTTAGGTGACATTGCCTCTGCAGATGAACATATGCCTTTCAAATATCCTTAAAATACTGGAAAGCATGGGGCAAAAAGGACACACAGACATAACATTCAGGGCACTTTTTGTTCTTTTACCATCTTTACCTTTTCAATAAATTAGTGTCTCAAAGTTTAACCTTCGTCTATAATCCATCTGGGGCTTCCTCTCATAATTCACTCCAGAAGGAACATTAGTGGATGTGAGTTTTCTCCCAGGGATTCACCCTCCTTCTGTTTTAAATCAAAAAATGCTTTTGCAAATTAGCCAAAGGAGACAGGCTATAAGCTTCCTGTAAGAATCCTTCAGTGTGCCCTCTGGACTTTTTGCCTGGCTGTTTTCAAAGGTTGTGCAACTTAGGATGGACATTAAAATCTACATGGGATGTGTAAACATGGCATGTGGGGACAAACACGTCTTCCATAAAAACAACAGGCATCTGCAGAGTTGCTGCAGTTGAAATGCATGCCGTAAATGCTTACCAATCAGAGGAAAGCTGGTGGATTTTAGATTTTTATGGTGCAAACAGTTCTGAGAGACCATGCTAGAACAAGCCCCTCATTTGACCTAGGAGGAAACTAAAGCTAATTATCATTTCATTCAAAACATAATTATTAAGTGCTTATAATGAGGCAGGTACTGTTTTAACCCCAAGATACAGCAGAACTAAGATCAAGTAACTTATTTGGGGGCGCATAGCAAGTTAGTGATATCCCTGCCCTAGAACTCCAGTGCCCTTGCACCTTGTCCAGTGTTCTTGACAGTACCTAAACTTTAAATTGACTTAGAATATTTGGCAATAGAGATAAAGAAAAAAAAAGCATTCTGGCTCCCAATACCTTGATCAAATATTTGTCCTTCTCCAGTTTTTCACTTACCTTTAGGATAACAACAGAAAATCAGTTAACAGAGGGCTAACTGGCAACCTTAGAAACACAACAGAACTGCCAAATCAGCACCCAGAGACCACTGCATTGAGGCATGAAGAAAATTTGCATTTCATGCATTTACTCCATTGTTTACACTACACTAACCCTGTACAAAGTCTGTAACAAAATGCAAAAGGGGATATAAAAGGAGAAAGATGCAGCCCCAGTCCTCATAAAACTGCTTAATCATCCAAACTAAAAACAACAGCAACAAAAGCAAGTGTAATAATTGGAGACAAGATACACTGTAGCATATATCAATTTGTGCTGCAAGAATAGAGTAAGTTCAGTGTTTATTTACTGAGTCAAAAAGGCTTGTTGGGGAAGACCAATCTTAAGTTTGGTTTTGAAAGAAGTAAAACAACTGAATAAAATTAAAGTCATCTTTTACTTATGAAAATTATTTCTCATATTTAAGGATAGTTTTCAACCTAATATTTTTCCTTTAGGGTACTACTGTGTTTATGTTCAAACCCCTTGATTTGTCTTCCTTATCTGCCATTCCATTATTTTTAATTTTATTCATTTCACTTTGCTTACTGTTCTGAATCCTGATATCTGTCTCTCAATATTTGTTTTTTTTTTTAAACTTTGTTTTCTTCAAAGTCTGTTCTCCTTTATGCTCTATGGGCTTTATTTCTGCAATGGTTTGTTCCTTTCATCATTTTTCAAGATAGATTATCTGCCCCTTTCTGTTTATTACTCATCTTTAAATGGGGCAGGTCCTCTAGGACCAGCTTCTGGTAGCAGCAGATTGGAGTTTACAGGGATTTTCATCATGGCTGGCCATAGGGTGAGGTACATGAGTTCTCAGAGCCACTTATCATTATTTCCCTCCAGCAATGAAGATAAACCCTACAAGGCTTTCCACAATGCAGGCTTTACTTCCCCTTACTTCACCAAATCCTACCTTCCTGAAAATATGACTTATAGTATTACCAAAAACAGCTTGATTCTCTTGCTAAGAGAATTTCTAGGCAAGAAATTGGGTCTTATGAAGAGAATTTCTAGTCAAGACCACAGCAGCATTTATTCAAAGTCTAGTTCTCTCTCACTACTAAAGAAAATTCCTCTGAGCACTTCATCAAAATCCCATACATTTTGAAGTGTCCAGTCTTGCTGGTGGGAACAGGCACCAGTTGGGCACTGTGTGACCCTGGTGCCCTCCCTCCTCATCTTTTCCAGGGATTCTGTCTCTGGCCTCAAGTAGTTTCTTCGCATGCACGTGCTGATCAATACTGTGATGAATTCTTGAGGGTCATCCTCTGCAGATCTCAGGTTTCTCTCTCTGGGCAGCTGTCCTCTCAATCTGCCCTGCAAATTCCAGCCACCTAGACTTCCTCATATTCCCAACCCCATCTCAACTCAGGGGGTTCACTGGGATCTGTCTGTGTTCTTCCTCCTTGCTCCATAGACTGAAATTCTTTCAAGGCAATAATCTTAGGAAAATATAGCTCTTACTTCATTTGTTTTCCATCTTTCATGGATCACTGTTGTCAGATGTCCAGGTTTTGGAAATAGTTGTTTTATAACTTTTATTTCTTATTTTTGGAGGGGGAAGTTGTTTCAGGTGGTAGAATAAATATGGTCCTTGTTACCTACCTTAACCACAAGGAAAAGTGTAGGTTATGGTATAATTGTTTGTTTAACCCCAACTTTCTTTCTGTCCAAGGCTTGGTTCAAAGAGTATCCAGGAGAGCTCCCTCCATATCTGCAGTTCCAAACAAAGAAGTATAGATTTTGTTACTCAGAATATGTCACTTAGGCTGGAAACCTGGGTGATTGTTGAGATCCTCCTTTAGCATGTTCTGCAAGGCCATTAAACGTTTACTGCATTGGTAGCCCTGCATCTTTGGTAATGTGTCATCAGATGTCTCCTAGGTGTGTTTGTCCCAGGAGCAAATGTCTCCTATATTTGCTTTTCATTAACTTTAATGAATGCTTTGTGGGAGGATCTATCATATTGACTCTGCCTTCTCTCCATCTAATGCTGAGCTTCTCTTAAGTCAGTATGTATAGAAGGCCCTGCTCATGGCATGTAGCCTGCACAATGGTGACTCTTAAGGGGCATTTGCTGATGATAAAGAGGAATGCAATGAAATTAATAACATCTGAGGAAGCACAAGATTATGATAAAGACTCAGCAAAGCAAATGGATAGCTGAATTGACATACCACTTCTTTGTTCCAACTTGAATAAAAGTCTAAATGTGTAAAACTAAATATTTTTAGTTAAAATATGCACTCTAGAAATGTCTTAATAACAATCTAGATAATAATGGCAAGATACAGGGTCACTAGCCAAAGGAAGAAAGAAAATCTGTAGGAAAATAAAGCATATGGGAATACAGGCATGGCACACAATACGTGTTTGTCTTTCTCAAAAACTCAGTAAAAGCAGCAGCTTTCCTCCTTGCTAACAGACACCCCTTATCTTGGCTTCTATTAAGCACTCACTAATTGAAATAAAAATGAACCAAAACTTAGAAAAATGTGATAGTGTCAACTGCACTCAAAGAAAAAAAAATATAATTACTTAGTCACTCTAATTACACATGCAGAGTAAAGCAATTGCTTGCTATTTACTGGTATATGCCAAAAAAACTTCATATTAATAAATACATGTGAGGAATTACTTGTTAAATTTAATTACTTAACAAAAGCAATAAAATAATTTTTAATTAAAAAGTATGTGCACCCATAAGTAAAATGACCCTTTGTGTTCCAATATAGTGGCTTCTTTTGGAGCTGAATCATGGCATTTCCAAGTCCCTAATTATATACAAATCATGAGGGAGCAAAGGGGCTAAATAACATATTGTCTCTTCCCAGTGGAAAATTAGGAAAGAAAATTGCCAAAGGAAAAAAAAATGAAGATTGAAATAGTTCTTTATTTTAAGGTATTCTCTTCTTATCTTTAAGGAACATTATCTTTTTTTTCTAGTAAAGTAAAATTCCAAAGTTCTTGGAATTGTCAAGGGTAATCTACAACCTTGAAGTCCTGAAAACTACTTTTGTGCTCTTACTGCCATGCCAGTCTCCAATGGGCTAACTCATTACAATTCTTAACGAATGAAGTAATTGATATTTTCTTTGGAAATTACAACCAATTTGTGAAAATCAGCACTGATGACTTTTTCAACAGACACAAATAGTTGTTGTGTAATTCTTATTAATAATTCCAACCGCTAATCAACTGTAATTGGAAAACAACTTGTGGGTGGGGTGAGGGATTAGTACTCTGAGTTTCCCCTGTATGTCAGGAGTAAAAGGTTAAATGAAATGGCCTTGCTTTGCCATCTCAGGAAATTGATTCTTCTTCTAACATCCCTAGTATGGCAATAGCAAATCATATAAAAAACAGTTTTCCTTATTTCTGATTCATTTATAAAAATTCTACCCCTAACTGATATATGCCAACTCCTCCTCATTGTAACACAGAAAGCTCATAGAATGGAATTATTCTAGTCTTCTTTGCAAGTTTTATAACTAGGTTCTTCTCTTTAATTTTTTAAGTTTCTGAAATTCTGGGTAAAACTATCCTTTAGTCTTATTCCTTCTTGATAGAGTTTCAGCAGCAGGGGCAAGAGTAGGCAATGAAGGGCAGCAAGAAAAGAACAGTCCCTAAAGCAGACTTCTTTTCAGTGAGATGACTTACTAAACGACCTTCTTGGCACAGGCCTCCAACGAATTTCAATCTGAACAAGGAAATAAGGTCAGACACTACCAACAAAGTACAACCATAGTCATTCCTCTGATAACAGCAAATTAGCCCGAGAAAGGAACATGTATCAGCCTGAAAAATTCATGAAGATTTGATTCTGCTGCCTAATTAGCCACAGTGGTTGATACAAGAGAGAGAAAAAAAAAAAAACATAGCCCATAAGTAAAATGGCAAATTAGGGGCATTTGCTGGAACTTTCTATTGAATGGCTGAATCTATTTAAATAGCCAAATGACCAGTTAAATACATGGAATCAGGACCACTAGAAAGTTTTTATGTGCTTATGCAATCACATTGAAGTCACAGTCTAACTGTGAATGCACAATGTGATTATGCGCACAATGTGATTGCACAATGTCATTATGCAATCACATTGAAGCCACAAATAAGACATATAGGTGTATGCAATAGGAGGAGCCTTCAAAAATTTCATGAAAAGGTGAAATTAAAAGATAATTTAAAGGATAAAATAAAATTTACTTCTCAACGTAAGCTCCATCAAGGTCAAATGGCTGAGGATACCAACCATTTAAGCCATCCCTAAAGAACTGATGGTCTTCAGAATATAACTATGTCAAAGCAGTCTTTTTTACATTACTAACTGAAGAAAAATGAGTGCCCTTAACAGATTCTTTAAGAATAGTAAAGAAAAAGAATTCAGAAGAAGGCAAATCAGGACTAGAGTGAATGCCTACTAATTTCTCATCAAAACTATGACAGAATTGCTCTTATTTATAAAAAGAATTAGCAGGAGTGTGGTGTTTGTGGAGAAGGACTCCCTGGTGAAGCTCTGACTCATCAACTGTTGTGTTGACCAGACCACTTTCTACCTCTTGGTAGCCATTTTTTTGATTTTGCTTTGTCTTCAGGATTGTATTGGTAATGCCATGTTTCATCTTCTTTGAAATTATTTAAGAAATACTTCAGAATCTTAGTCGGGGCAGCAACTAATAGCCTACCAACCAAAAAAAGTCCAGGACCAGATGGAGTCACAGCTGAATTCTACCAGAGGTACAAACAGGGGCTGGTACCATTCCTTCTGAAACTATTCCAAAAAATACAAAACGAGGGAATTCTCTCTAACTCATTCTATGAGACAAACATCATCCTGATACCAAAACCTGGCAGAGAAGCAACTAGAAAAGAAACTTTCAGGCCAATATCCATGATGAATATTGATGCAAAAATCTTCAATAAAATAATGGAAAACCATATCCAACAGCATATCAAAAAGCTTATTGATCATGATCAAGTAGGTTTCATCCCAGGGATAAAAGGCTGGTTCAACATCCACAAATCTATAAATGTAATCAATCACATAAACAGAACCAAAGACAAAAATCACATGATTATCTCAATAGATGCAGGGAAAGCCTTCAACAAAATCCAACAGCCCTTTATGCTAAAAACTCTCAATAAACTAGGTATCAATGGAATGTATCTCAACATAATAAGAGCTATTTATGACAAACCCACAGCCAATATCATACTGAATGGACAAAAACTGGAAGCATTCCCTTTGAAATCTGGCAAAAGACAAGGATGCCCCCTCTCACCACTCCTATTCAACACAGTATTGGAAGTTCTGGCCAGGGCCATCAGGAAAGAGAAAGAAATAAAGGTATTCAAATAGGAGGAGAGGATGTCAAATTGTCCCTGTTTTCAGATGGCATGACTGTATATTTAGAAGACCCGATCGTCTCAGCCCAAAATCTCCTTAAGACGATAAGCACCTTCAGCAAAGTCTCAGCATACAAAATCAATGTGCAAAAATCACAAGCATTCCTATACACCAATAAGTCAAACACAGAGCCAAATCATGAGTGAACTGCCATTCACAATTGCTACAAAGAGAATAAAATATCTAGAAATACAACTAACAAGGGATGTGAAAGACCTCTTCAAGGAGAACTACAAACCACTGCTCAAGGAAATAAGAGAGGACACAAATAGATGGAAAAACATTCCATGCTCATGGTTAGGAAGAATCAATATTGTGAAAATGGCCATACTGCCCAAAGTAATTTATAGATTCAATGCT
>CAUYLG010015645.1:0-44540 GCA_963573385.1 Cacajao melanocephalus | reverse complement strand
GAACCCCTAGCTATGAAATTACTGGCTTATGAAAACTTGAGGAGGCTGTATGACCTCTCTGTACCTCAGTTTAAAATAAGGATATCTGCTTCACTAGGTTACTGGAAGAATTAAATGAATTCACTGCCTATTGTCCTATGTATGTGTGTGTGTGTGTGTGTGTGTGTGTGTGTGTGTGTATATATATATATAGATATATATATCTATATCTCACAAATGGTGAAATCTCATCTCTACTAAAAATACAAAAATTAGCTGGGTGTGGTGGCATGCGCCTGTAATCCCAGCCACATAGGAGGCTGAGACAGGAGAGTTGCTTGAACTCAGGAGGTGGAGGTTGCAGTGAGCCAAGACTGTGCCATTGGTGAAATACACACATACACACACACACACACACACACACACACACACACACACACACACACAGGTTATATATAACCCTTTGAACAGCATTAAGCATACAGCAAATATTATATAGTATTTATTAAATCAACAGGAGATACATTTGTTACAAGAAATTATTATATGTAAAGTATATAATAATTTAGTAAGAAAGAAAATGTTAGCTAGTATTAGGAGTAACATCTTTTTAATACAAAAACATTTCAAATTTCTGAATACAGTTATAGAATCACTCACCTCATCTACAATAACATGAGACACATTACTTAGAAGACCATCTTCTTGAAGTTTCCTTAGCAAAACCCCTGTTGTACAATAGAGTAACCTGGTAGATTCACAAGCTCGAGATTCCATCCGGATCTGATATCCACACAAGGAATTCTAAAGGGAGAACATAAGGCCTTGATTAGATTCTCATGAGTAATATGCAAAACAAGCTTTAAAAAATGAAGCAGAGGTGCTGATCTTGCTGCTAAATGAAGCACTGTAAATAATCTAGTATAATTTATTATATTAGTAATTATTAGTTTGTTAATATATTAGTAGCAAATCTATCTAGTGCAATTTATTATTAAAAGCATTTTCCCATGGTCTTCAACTATATAAAGCTGTAAAATATATTTTGGCAAATTTGAACAGAAAAACTTTTTATTTTTTTTTTGAGATGGAGTTTCACTCTTGTTGCCCAGGCTGGAGCGCAGTGGCGCAATCTTGGCTCACTGCAACCTCTGCCTTCTAGGTTTAAGCAATTCTCCTGTCTCAGCCTCCCATGTGGCTAGGATTACAGGCGCGTGCCACCACAACTGGCTAATTTTTATAGTTTTAGTAGAGATGAGATGTCACCATTTTGGCCAGACTGGTCTTGAACTCCTGACCTCAGGTGATTCCCCTGCCTTGGCCTCCCAAAGTGCTGGGATTACAGGCGTGAGCCACTGCTCTAGTCCTAAAACTTTTTGTTTGAGAAAAAGCTGCTCACCTTCTTTAAATACCATTAATATGATTATGAAAACATTAATAAATGTTGAATTAATTTCTTCCTAAATAATCATGAAGCAAAATATTGAGGTACTCAGAAATGGAATTTTAAGCAGCTTCTATAATTTGGTTTACTTTTTTTTTTTTTTTTTAAGACGAGTCCAGTGCAGTAGTGAGAAGGGGGAAAAAAGTAGAACAAGGAGTTCGATCTGTAACTGTGAACAATCAACTGAGATAACTCACACCCAGGCTAGAGTGCAGTAGCATGATTTTGGCTCACCGCAACCTCTGCCTCCCAGGTAATTTGACGTACTTTTCTACCAAGATCTCATCAAACCTGCTGCCATTAAAAAGCAGCTAGTATAATAATAGCAGTGCCTACTGGAATTTTAACGTAACATCCCCCATCACATTTTCTTTCTT
Organism: Cacajao melanocephalus; assembly: GCA_963573385.1. Taxonomy (NCBI): domain Eukaryota; kingdom Metazoa; phylum Chordata; class Mammalia; order Primates; family Pitheciidae; genus Cacajao; species Cacajao melanocephalus. The sequence continues at coordinate 42,740 of CAUYLG010015645.1, read as the reverse complement.
ACTCCTTCAGTCGTTCCGTTGTCTTATTTGTGTATATGTCTGTCATTCTCTAAGAGCAGAAACTGCCCTTTTTTTCCTCTTCTATTCTATGACAGAAACCCAGACTATTTGCTAAATAGAAAACTTTTAATGAAGGGGTACCCAGTTTAAAGATAAAAATATTATATGCCATCTCCAGAAAGAACAATTCAAAGTAAAAATTATCAGAATTATATGAATTTGCAATTCACCATATTTGGTTCAAATTAGTTTAATTAATTAAACTAATTCCTATACTTTGCAGTCACTCTGGTTCAGATTTGGCCAGTTTTGCATATACTTACATGGCAAAATGCATGACAATAGATATTTAAGTATTTTTCTCATTTTTTCTTTTAAATATGGGGTTTGAACATACTAGTGTTTTAATCTATACTGTTTTTCCCTTCTGCTCACTGAAAAGAATTAATGAAAATCATTCAGGAATATATTTCACAGAAAAGGTTGCAAAATCTTGAGATATATTTTAGTGAAATTTGAGTTTGTCCACATTCCTTGGCTGTTCAATTTAGTGTGTAATATACTTGAATACTCAATTATTATAGTGAATATATTTTTTTCTAAGAGAATTTTAATGACAGAACTACTGATAATCCTTTTCACAGGACAGTGGCATACTATCACATCTACCAAAGAAAACACGAAAAGTGCCTGATATGCGCTACTGATCAACCAGTAACAGTGAAAACTCATATATGGTACAATTCCATTTGGATCACAAAAGCAAAGGTAATGTCACCATTCACTGAGGTGGAGCTGAATGACAGCTTACCCTTCCTCCAGGTCCATTTTCACAGCCCAATTCATCACACACTCTGGTGGCTAAACTCACTGCTGAGATTCTTCGGGGTTGGGTACAGACAATGTTACATTTACTTGCTCCCCACTCATTTAGAAGCAAGTCTTCCAATAGAAAATGTGGTACCTGGGTACTTTTACCACTTCCCGTTTCACCTGCCACAACCACTACCCGGTGCCTTTTAAGAGTTTCAACAATTGAATCCCGATGTTTAAATACAGGTAACTGTTGTCTTTCCTTTAGAAGTCTTTGATACTTAGGTGTGCTTTGCAACTTTCTAAAGAGATTCCTGACAGGTTCCAAATCTTCCACATTTGCTGATTCCAAGGACAGTGCTGAAAAATCCTCATCCGAAACTAAATTTTCCCAAGATTCCTCAGGATCTTCAGAGTTTTCCCTCTTATTTTCAGAATGCTGTTGTTGCTGTTGTTGCTGCTGTTTCAATTTATTTAGAAGTTTGGCAATAAAAAGATCACGTGGTTTATTGGTTTCCATTTTATTTAATTCTTCCCTTTTCTTTTCTGCATCACTCCACTCCAGCCAAACATCTCGGTAAGTGGGAGGAAGTAACTGATGAACTGACTAAAGGAAAAACAGCAGTATGTTATTTTCACTAATTATTCAATATGGAATTCAATAGATTAGCACTTAAAAGTATAGCTATATTCATCTTAAAATGTGATTTGACTCAAATTATTATTACTTTAATATATGTATGTGTATGATGCAAATTCAAAAATAGCACATCATATTCAGGCTTCTTGACTGACTAGCTGAGTAACCTTGGGCAATGCACTTAACCTTTATGTGTCAGCTTCTGCATTTTTTAAATAGGGCTGGTAATTGTACCTCCCTTGCAGGCATATTCCGAGGTTAAGTTAGTTAAGATATGTGAGGTGCTTATTCTTGGAACATGTTAAACTACTGAATAAATGTCTATTATTTATTCCTGCAGTGGCACTACATAAAATATTAATGAACCATAAAGCAGTTCTTTTGAGATTCTGGCAGTTGTCAAATACAGATGTCAAAGTATTTTAAATGAACTATAGTGGATGGAATCTAAGTTATCTTAATTCTGTGCCATAAAGAACCCACAATTATCTCTCTGACACTGACAGTCTTTTTAATCAAGCAAATAGTTCATAGTGCCTTACTTTGCAAAATAGTTCATAGTGCCTTATTTTGCAAAGTAAGGGAAATAATGACATTAAGAACTTTTACTGGCAGAAATAGAAAAAGAACTACTGTCCAGAGTTACATTTAATCAGTGTCCAAAATTTTCAATGGTTTTAATTTTTTCTGAATGAAGAAACACATTTACTGTAAAAAGGAAATACTGACAATCCAAAATTTAAAAAAAAGAGCATTATGTTCTCTTAAAGGGCTTCCTTCAGTAGCATTTTAATCTTTCCTGAAACTGCAAGTGTATTGTTAATATAACCTAAATTTGGGAAATGGAAGCAATGTCTATATAATTTTTTTAAGTTGAGAGACAATATAACATTAAAGGAAAACAAACTTAAAAAATTTTCAGCCTAGGTAATATAGTAAGACCCTGTCTCTATAAAAAACTTTTTTGGATGTGGTGGCATATGCCTGTAGTCCCAGCTATTCAGGAGGCTGAGGCAAGAGGATCACTTGAGGCTGAAGTGAGCTGTGACTCCTCCACTGCACTCCAGCCTGGGCAACATAGCAAGATGCTGTCTCAAACAAAACAAAAAAGTAAGAGAAATAATGACATTAAGAACTTTTACTCTCTTTCAGACTTCTGGTCTCAGAGGAAAGAAAAATTAAACTGGGTTTAGGGTTGAAAGGAAGCCAAATTAGGAATAATGAGAAATGAGGATTAATCAGAAGAAACAGTCAATAAAGAGAAAACTGAACCATATTAAATACTGCCTTCTACATATAGATATAGTTAGGCCTAAAAAATCTTACCTGCCCTTTAACTAAACGATAAAGGGCTAAGGTAGCTCCTAGGTGCTGAGCCTGCATGCCATCCTCTGTTAAGATTGTAGGACACACGACCAGGACATCATCTTCAGACTTGATTACCCTAACCCTACAAAGAAGCAAAAACAATTTTAAAAAATAAAATTGATAAAGTCAGATTAAAAAAAATTCAGAATTCCATTAACATTAAACTTAAGTTTGTCAATTGTTTAAATATTTCCACGGAAGGCCTGTATTAGATAACAGTAATCTATCAGACAATAAACCTGAGATGTAGATGAGAGAGCTTCCTAAATGTCTGCTTAACTCACAGGAAACAAAAAAATTTTCACCTTAAATTTTTGTAAAGTTCATTGAGTTAATTAAAAAAACATACCTACATTTCCAGTATCTACCTACTGGAACTTTTTCAAAGGAAGGATTTGGACTCTTGGGAAGATTCTTCCTGACCCAATCAATCAGAAATTGTTTGGGAGATTTTCCAGTCCAACTTCGAGCAGTATAGTCAAAATTTCTTACATCATGAGGTTCTTTCTTTTTATCTAAAATGGTAAACAAAGATTGGATCTTTAAAAATGGTTATGCAGTAATATACATTCTCTTTTCAGTGATCAAAATCCTCTCGCTTTGGAAAACAGCACTATTAGAAGAGAATAGGTGAAGAAAGGAGAGAGAGAAAAGCTTGATTATCTCTAAGCCACTAAAGGAAATCCTCTTAATGGATAGAACTTGGGAAAATTCTGAATCTTTAAAAATAATTGAGGAACTTATATATTCTTGTAAAATATGATACTATCCATGCGATGAACTTAGGATACTACAAATTACAACGTTTGGAAGTCTACTCTGTAAGTAAAATCATTAAAAAAATAGAAATCGGATGTCATTTCTAAGCTTATCAGCTACCTGCCACCACCACCGGCACCAGCACTACCCTCAGTAGCTTACTGTCACAGATAAAGTCCAAATTCCTTACTATTCTCTGCGTATCCTTTGCCACTCTTCCCTCTTGTTCATTATGATACAATCACAATGGCCATCAGTCAGTTCTTCAATGCTCTAAGTATGCCTGTCTCCGAACAGCAGCCATAGCCACATGTGGTTAGTTAAATGTAAATTATTCAGTTTCTTAGTTACATTTCAAATGCTTCATACTCATATTTGGCTAGCAGCTATGACACTGGATAGCAGAGATATAGAACATTTCCATCATTGAAAATTCTGTTGAATAGTGCTTTCTTTTTTACCTTTGACTTCCAATGTACCATCTCCTTGGAAGGACTGTTCCACCAACTTGTCACCAGGCTAACACCTAAACATCTGTCAAATCTCAGAGTAAATGTCATTACAGCAAAGTCTTCCCAATCCAAATTAGAACCATTTGTTATCTGTATTATTAGAAGCTACTTCCTTTGATAGCACACATAATTTGTAATTATGTATTTACTTGTATATATTTAAAGCTTACCTTTCCTACTATACACTTGAAGAAGTCAGAGACTAGGTTTTATTTATTACTTAACACACAATAAATACAGAGGGCGGGTGCGGTGGGTCACATCTGTAATCCCAACACTCTGGGAGGCCAAGGCGGGTGGATCACCTGAGGTCAGGAGGTCACCTGCCTGGCCAACATGGTGAAACCCCGTCTCTAATAAAAATACAAAAATTAGCTGGGTGTGGTGGCACACACCTGTAATCCCAGCTACTCAAGAGTCTGAAGCAGGAGTATCGCTTGAACCTGGGAGGTGGAGGTTGCAGTGAGCTGAGATTGTGCCACTGCTCTCCAGCCTGGGTGACAGAGTGAGACTCTGTCTCAAAACCACCCCCACAAAATAGTAAATACTACTGAAGAATGAATAATTTAAAAAATTTAGTGTGGGACTAAACTAACTATAATGTAATCTGATAAATACTATACTTGCTATATCAATAATTAACTCAGAAATTTTTTAAAAAAATAATTAAACTTAAAAACTTCTACAGTTTTTAGAAGATCATCCAGTCTGGTCTTCGAAAAACTATAATGTGTGGCCAGGCCTGGTGGCTCACACCTGTAATTCCAGCACTTTGGGAGGCTGAGGCGGGCAGATCACCTGAAGTCAGGAGTTCGAGACCAGCCTGGCCAATATGGCAAAACCCTGTCTCTACTAAAAATACAAAAATTAGCTGGGTGTGGTGGCCCACGCCTGTAATCCCAGCTACTGGGGAGCCTGAGGCAGGAGAATTGCTTGAACCCAGGAGGCGGAGGTTGCAATGAGCCAAGATCATGCTACTGCACTCCAACCTGGGCAACAACAGCGAGACTCCCTCTCTAAAAAAAAAAAAAAAAAAAAAAGGCCAGGCGCAGTGGCTCATGCCTGTAATCCCAGTGGGTTGGAAGGCCAAGGTGGATGGATTACCTGAGGCCAGGACTTCAAGACCAGCCTGTTCAACATGGTGAAACCCCGTCTCTACTAAAAATACAAAAATTAGCTGGGCATGGTGGTGCACACCTGTAATCCCAGCTACTCGGGATGCTGAGTCAGGAGGATCGCTTGAACCTGGGGAGGTGGAGGTTGCAGGGAACTGAGATTATGCCACTGCACTCCAGCCCGGGCAACAAGAGTGAAACTCTGTCTTAAACAAAACAAAACAAAAAAACCCCTATAATGCAAATTATAGTATTATGATAAACAGTATAAATATTATGTGATAAATACTATGCTTGATGGTCTTCTAAAAACTGTAAGGCAATCTGATAAATACTAGATACTATTATACTATTTACTATTAGTAAATAGTATACTATTATACTATAGAATATAATAAATACTATACTATTTACTATATACTATTATTTTTAAAAAACGATTAACTAAAAAACTTCTATAGTTTTTAGAAAACCATCCAGTCTGGTCTTCTAAAAACTATAATGCAAATTATAGTATTATAATTAATAGTATAAATGTAATCTGATAAATACTATAGTCTTTTAAAAACTATGATGCAATCTGATACTGTACTTACTGTATCAATAATTAACTCAAAAAATTTAAAAAAAAATAATTAAGTTGGGAGCACAGTGAAGTACATGATTACTTGTCTGGTGGTATGGAGGGAGTTAGGGAGGGCTTAGAGAAGAGGTGCCGTTTGTGTTAAGTCTTGATTGGGAACAGGTTGGCCAAGCAGAGGGTAGTAAAATGAGCAAAGTAATGAAACTATATAACAGCCAATGTTTTAGAGTAATGTGGCTGAAGTAATAAGCCAAGGGAATAAGGTAGAAAGGTAGATTGTGGCAGAATGCAAAGGACCCAGAATGCCATGCTAAAAGATTTGGACTTGTTACTGATGTCAGTAGGCTCATAGCCGTTAAAGGTTTCTGGCAGGAAACTCACATTTAGATCTGTGTTATAGAAATATAACTCTGGCAGCAGTCTAGAGATGAATCAGGGAGAGATGAGACTGAGGCAAGATATTTATTTGTAATAACTAAATGCTGTACATATATGTTTCATAATCGTTAATACTTTTTCGAGACAGCTTATAAAGCGTAATTTCATTGTCATCTTATGTACTTTGCCAGAATGCAAAGTAACGAATTTTACAATTATATATTCCTTGACATTTTATTATTTATAAATTATACCCTGCCCATCTTCCGTTCATTTTACCTTTCTCTTCTTCAGTAGCAGCTGCAGATTTTTCAAATAAATTAAAGTTCAATGCACCTTCTCCTTCTGTGGCTACAGGAGGCTTTTTTCTTTCATTTTGTTGATGTGAAATCTTTATGGCTGGGTTAAATACTGGATGGTCTTCTAAAGTTTCCATTTCTACCAAGAAAAAGATAATGTTTAGTTTCATGGTTTAAAAAAATTTTTATTTATCTTTTATTTATTTATGTTTTTGGTCTTTTTACACCAGGAGTTTCATGATTTTCATGCCTTACTTTCTTTTTCCTTGTAGTAATTATTTAATAATTCCTATTAGGAATCTGTGCTAGGAGTCAGAGGCAATTTATTAACTTTCACAACATATACAAAAACTTTTAAAATAAATTATTTAATAGGTATGATACGCCTGGAAAAACAAACATCTTCATTAGAAATAGATACTCATGGAATTGTATTCACCTTTCTTGAATGATGATGGTATTTTATGGTATAAATCATAAGCTGGCAGACTATGTCTTGTAGGCCAACACTGCCTGTTTTGTATGGTTTGCAAGCTAGAATGGTGTTTACATTTTCAAGTGGATATAAGAATATTTGGTGACATGATACAATTATTTGAAATTTATAGTATCCATAAATAAAGTCTGATTGGAACATAGCCATTCATTTTCGTGTGGTTTATGGCTGCTTTTATGCTGTAACAGCAAATTTGAATAGTTGTAACACAGGCTGTATGGCCCATAAAGTCCACAGTATTTACTACTTAGCTTATTATTTAAAAAGTTTGCTAATCCCATGTATAAACTGTTAGAAAGGGCAGGCATATTAAAAGGAAGCATCATCCATCCCAGGAAGGCCAACAAATAGAAGGCAATTACATTTATACATCTAAGTATTTGAAAATGTTTACCTCTTTGAAATTTCCTTATTTTTTCTTGAGCCTCTTTTTGGCCTTGCTTGTTTTTTTCTAGTTTAAAGGTAGCTGCTTGCTCCTTTGCATCCAGCAGTTTTGCTGCAAGATGTAAGTACCTTTCGTTCTGTTCCAAATAAAATAATGAGGAGGGGGAAAAAAAAAGAAGAGCAAGATTAGTTTATCTATAGTCAATATATTGTATCAACATCTGTGATATTTTTGCCTTATCCTTTGATCCAGCAAATCTACTTTTAGGAATTTTTCATAGAGAAATAAAACAAATGCATAGATTTCCAGGTACATAGATGTCTGGTGAAGCAACGATTGTAAAAGAAAAACTGGAAATCATATATGGCACATCTCTACAGAGAAAACTATTCAGTCATTAGAAAATAAAATGAGGTTTGCTTATAGCCATTACTGAAAAGAAAAAAAAAAGAGAGAGAAAATAAAATGAGGTTAGCAAAAGAAACAGGGTGATCCACATGGAGAAACTTTGTGTGTTAGTAAACTAAAGCAAACTGCAGAATAAAAAGTATAAGCTCATTTCTATAAAAACGGTTTCATAAGTATGTGTATTAAAGGATAATTCATACAGTAATAATAATACTCATCTGAAAGTTAACTTCGTATAATCTCTATCTTAAGGAAGACAGGAAAAAAATGGCTTCTGAGGAAAATGGATGTCATAACCCTCAAGGACATGACTTGACTCCTGAGCAAAAACTAGGAACTGTTTAAAGTTAAACTCAAAATAAGTGACAGGAGATTAGAAACACAGAACCATGGATTGAAGAATGAAACATAACTGTTAAGAGAAGGAAAAAGAGATAATTAAACAAGCATATCTAGCTGAATTCTGGTTCCACTTTTTGTAGAGACAAATATCAATACAGTGTCACAGACAGGAGGGTTAGCTACCGCCTCAAATTCTCCCAAATCATACTTATCCTTTCCATCTTTCCTGTACTTGGCAATGATACCACTATCCCTCCACTTATGCACCTCTTGCCATCTTTGGCACATTTTTCCCCCCCATAAAATTTGCCATCCTAACCATTTTTAAGTGTACAGTTTAATGGCATTAAATACATTCATAATGTTATACAACTACCACCACCATCCATTTCCAGAACCCTTTTCATCTGGCAAATGTGAAACTCTATTCGCATTAAATGGTAACTCCCCATTCTCCCCTCCCCTACCAGCCCCTGACAACTTCCACTCTACTTTGTCTCTGTGAATTTGACTTAGGGACCTCATATATGTGAAATCATATGGTATCTGTCTTTTTGTGATTGGCATATTTCACTTAGCATAATGGTCTATCCGTGTTGTACCATGTATCAGAACTTCTTTCTTTTTTAAGGCTGAATACTATTCTATGTGCATGCCACATTTTACCTATCCATTCATCTTATTGGTAGATACTGGATTGCTTCCATGTTTTAGCTATTGTGAATAATGATGCTATGAACATAGTATACATATATCTCCTCCAAGACTCTGCTTTCAATTCTTTTGAGTATATACCCAGAAATGGAATTACTGGATCATATGGCAATTTGATTTTTAAATTTTTGAGGAACTACCAAACTATTTTCCACAATGGCTGCACCATTTTACATTCCCACTAACAGTACATAGGGTTCAAATTTCTTTACGTCCTTGTCAACATTTATTATTTCTTTTTTTTTTTTGATAGTTGACATCCTAATGAGTGTGAAATGGTATCTTACTGTGGTTTTGATTTGCATTTCCCTACCATTAGTAATGTTGGGCATTTCTTCATAGACTTACTGGTGATTTGTATATCTTCTCTGAAGAAATGTTCCTTAGCCTTTATATTAAGTAAAGTACCAATTTCTATTGATTCTTGCTTTACAAATGTCTGTCTCCCTTTCCAATTACTGATTCGAGCCTTTATTATATCACACCTGAGAAAGTGCAACAGCTACCATAATGGCCTCCCTACCCTTTCCAAATCACTTTGAACATCATTCAATATTCCAAACCACCTTGAATACTACTAAGCTTGACCTAAAATGTCAAATCCTTCTTGTCAGTCACCTGCCCCTAAATCTGTGGTGGCTCTTCCCTAAATCTGTAGTGTCTCCTTACTGTCAAAGGAAAAGTGTCAAAATCACTTTCTGGACATCAAAATTTTCCAGTCTTCTATCTACCAGTACTCATCTATACATCTTATCTCTATATATGCTCATCCATTTTTTTAATACTGAAAGGCTCCTTGTACAATTCCACATCTGTACCCTTGTTCACTCTATTTCACACATCTGGACCATCTTCCCATCTTTCTTCGCTTGTCTGAATTCTGTGCATCCTTTAGGTCCCATCTTTGCCTGTGTGAACACTGTGCATCCGTAGGTCCCATCTCTTTGAAATCTTGACCTAATGCTATAATTAGAAGAGGCCGCTTCTTTCTCTGAATCTCAAAGTAGACTTTTACTGCCCTAAATGTTTTACTTACATTAGTTGAACATAGAAACATGGTTTAAAAAAACTTGGATATACAGAAGAATATAAAAAAGAATTCTCCATCCCACCCTACCATCTTGGTCCTAATCACCAGGAACAGCTTCTAGTGTCTCTTTCCAGATGTTTTCTTTGCATATGTAAAATGTAAATCTGTAGATATATATTTTTTTTCTTTTACACAAATGAATTCATCAGATTACACATGCTGTTCTACAACTTCTACCACAATTTGCCATTTGCCTGTTGACAGACATATGGGCTGTTTGCAGTGTTTGCCTAATATAAATAAAGGTGCTATGAACATTTGTGTACAAGTCTTCGTTTACAGATGTTTTAATTTTTCTTAATACCTAAAATAAAATTGTTGGGTCACATGACAAGTATATGTTTAACTTTATGAGAAAGGGCCAGTTTTCTTAAGTGGCTATACCATTTTACACTTCCGTTAGCTTTACACTCCCATTAGCAATATGAGTATTCCAGTTGCTCCACATTCTTCCCAACATTTAGTATCACTGAGCTTTTTAGTTTTAGACATTCTGATGGATATATAGCAGTATCTCGTTTATGTTTTCATTTTCATTTCTCTAATCTACTTTTGTGAGGTGTCTGCTTTTAAAGGTTCTTTATATAATTATGTACAGAAGTCCTTTGTCAGATATACGTATTGCAATATTTCCCATACCATGCTCTTTCGACTTAATAGTATATTTTCTGCCTTATATTTCTATCTTATAATATGATGTCTACGTTTTTCTCTCTAGACTGTGAACTTCTGTAAAGGAATGTGCCTTATCTTTTTTATTACCTAAAGGATTTAGCATACTTCTTACTCATAAAAATCATTTAAAAATATCTGATGATTATCTCCTTAAACATGAGAAATGTAATTAACATCTATTGAGCAGTTAACTTTCTGCTAAGTTTTTACCTAAGTGTGATTTAATCCTCATATCAACCCATTAGAAGTACATTTCCAGTTTACAAATGAGCACACTAAGGCTCAGAAAAGTAAATATATCTTGCTTAGGAACATCCAGTTAGAAGCCTAATACAAATTTCTACTCACAGGGTCAAATTTTTCCTCCTCTTCTAAACTTTTAGAATTCTCATTCTTTTCTTCTTCATTTTGTTGTTCAGCATACCGTAAAATCCACTCTTTCATATTTACTTCCATATTTTTTTCTTCCTTTTTTGGCTAGAAAGAGAAAACAAATATCTGAAAAACCAAAGTGAGAAAAAGGTATCAAAACTATCTTGTCACTGCTTTTACAATTTCCTCACACTCAAAAACAGTAGACATATAAGCTGTTATTCTGTATTGCTCAGTGAAGGACAAATAAATTGATTTCAACATTAATAAGTTTACAACTGCAGAATCCAAAGAATATGTTTACATAAAGGGGTAAAAAAGAATGAAAGGAGAAATGTTAAAAACTAGTGTTATTCCTTAAAAAAATGGTTTTATGAGGATGATTTTTTCCATAGATGTTTTATAATATGCAGAGTATTTAAGTGTAACACCCTAATGAATTACAGTGCCATTATTCACACTCGACTGTAATTTTCTTCCACAGACTCTGGGCTTGGTCATGTGATTTGCTTCAGACATGGAACATTAGCAAAAACAATAAAGCAGGAGCTTCATAAGAATTTGTACATTTTGGCTTATCATCTTAAAATACTCTTGGAAGCCAGATGCTGTAAGAACATCTAAGCCATCTAAGACCACTACATGTGAGGAAACCCAAGCTAGTCATGTGAAAAAAACTTGTAGACAGAGGGATGCCTGGCTAGCCTCCAGCTGAGACATTAGTCAGGCCTCAGGCCACTATATGTGAGGAAACCCAGACTAGTCATGTGGAAAAAACTTGTAGACAGAGGGATGCCTGGCTAGCCTCCAGCTGATGCATTAGTCATGGGAGTGAAGAAGCCACTTTGGATGTTCCAGTCCTGGCAGATACTTCCTGGAATAGAAGAACCATCTAGCTAAGCCCAGCACAGACTGCAGAATCGTGAGAAATAATAGTTGGCTTAAGGCACTACATTTTGGGGTGGTTTGTTATATAATAATAACTAACACAGTGATAGAAAGGTCTGGCAAACCAATTAGTTATTTGTAAGAAGTAAAAATGTTATAGAAAACTAATATTTATACTCTTTGAACTGTTACATGTGCTCCATTCTGATTTTATAGCACTTTAAATGCTTAATTATTAAATTACCTTAATCTTAGGGTCTTCTTCATGTTTTTTGGTTTTAGGTTGCAATGGAGGTGAAATAGTGGCTTGAATTTGAGAAGACTGAAATTTCGGCCTGCTTTTAGGTTGTTGCTCTTCAAATTCCTGACTGAATCCTTCAGGAAGTGCATCTTAAAATAAAATAAACTATGTTGAAAATAAACAGGCATATGATACATAAAACACACAAATATTGGTTAAGCATACACTTTGTAAACCTTGACTAGACTTAGAACACTTAATTTTCTTATACTCCCTCATCTCCTAAGAACAGAAATCCTAAGATGAACCTGGTTTTATCTGTCAAACTGGAAGTGGACATACTCATCAGATGATAGCTAGCCCTTTTCTAGTTGGCCATTATTTCACCCTCAATGTTACACTCCTAAGTTGTCATAAAAAGATCTTAATCCTTCCCACTCTTTGGCTCTCATACCATGTGATAGTATCCTTAGTCACCACAAGTCATTTGCACTCCAGATTCTTGCCAAAGATTACAATCATGACCCTCTGCTTAATAAAATACTATATATCCAAGGACAGTCCTAATTTCTAAACCAAAAACCAGGAGACATAGCTTACTGATAGGTAAACATTGTATAAGGACATATGAAAATGACAATCAACAACTGAACACAAAACACAAAACATATTTTCTTGCATAGGCCACAATCTCTAAGGAGATATCCTGAAAAGAACAGAAGGTAAGAACACTTTAAAAGTAAATAATTATAACAGTGAAAAAATTTAAGCATAAGCCAAAAGGTTGATATAAATACCAAAACAACTTCAAAAGGTTTTAGAAACTGAAATAATTTAATGATATTGTTTACCATCTGAAAGGTTTAAACAGAGCCAATCCAAGGCAGAATGAAGGTCACCTCCATATAAGAGTGTATTGGTCATGGCATCTTCAATGTCCTTAGTCTTAAATGAAAATGCTTGTAAAGCCATGTATAAATCCTATGACAAGGAAATATAAAAAAAGTCACATTTGTCAAAGTACCCTTCCTGTGTTACTAATTTTATTATCTCATTCATTTTAAACCAGAAACTTTGACACAAATTATAATTTCAAAACAATCTTTTTTTCCCTCATTAAAAATGAAATATGTTTATTAAACTGAGAATGTGGAAACCAGAGATCTTTAAAAAAAAGAGAACTGGAATAAATTATTCATATTCTCACTATCCAAAAATACTAAAGGTACTACATTTCTTTTCAGTCATTTTTGTAAAAAGAGATTTCAAGTAACATAATAACAAAAGCACCTTCCCAAGGTATTAGAAACTCTGCATCATCACTTTGAATAGTTACATAATATTCCACTGGGTAGACATATCTTAATTTAATTTTGTATTTTTCTATGGCTGACCACTTAGGATATATATGTTTTTTATTACAAGCAGTGCTTCCATGAACATCTTTATACATAAAGATAAAGCATTTTAATATATTTTATAAACAATCATTATGCTTGAGCAGAACTGGGCTCAAATCCAGACCGTGTTTACTAGTAACCTTAGGCTATAACTTATGTCGTCTTTGCAAGCCTCAATTCTTTCACTTGAAAAAATGGGGCCACATACAGCTATCTCATAGGACTGTTGTGACAGAGAAAATGTAAACAAAGTGCCCAGCCCAGAGTCTAATAGAGTACATGCCCAATAGTATAATTCTGGAGATATATCTTAATTTTCATGTCACCTTTTTAATGTGTACACTTGTACCTTCTTGGTTTAATGTGTGTACAATTCCTTCTCTATTCTTAGAGATAGAAATGATCTACATAAAATCTCAATGGAAGTTGTAAACCCATATTTATCTCACATGAGGAGCTGTCTAAAAATGCTTCACTAAAACTAAGGAACTTACAAAAGTTTGCAAAATACCTGCAATTTTTTGGCAGTAAGTCTTCCAGAAATAATTCCCTTGTCATTATTTTGCTTTTTATGCTCATTGATCACTCCAATAATTCTTTGTTCTAGTTTGTTATTAATTACCACCTGTTGAAGCCAAAAAGGTCATATCATTTAGAAGCTAAATTATTAAAAAATTAGAAGGCAGTCATACAGTTTTCTATATTCTTGCCAACCAAGCCCCAAATTTCAGCTAAAATCAGACATAGTAATTATCATTTTTCGGACTACCATTCATTTGACCACATTCCTATCATTTCTTTAAGAAAAAATGCAGTATGAGAAAAGCAACAAGATAACACATTGCAAGAAAAAATCCTTTTATAAGGCCTCTCGAGGGCAATGTCACAAGACATTGTCCTTGGACCACCCTTGGGTTGTTGTCACAAAGACAGATTGCTAAGCTCTATCCTGAACATACTGAATCAGAATTCTTGGAGATGGAGCATAGAATCTGCCTTAATGTAAACAGCACAAGCACACAACCTAAAATGCTACGCTAAAAAAGGGGTATAACAAGTAAAATTGAAAACTGAATATATAGTAATAAAAAGTTACACAAATTCCTCTGGCTTCTAGATTTTGACTTCTACATTTTCCTACTAGCCATTTTATTTTCTGTTCTTTTGTTATTTTTAACCTAAGAGTACACAAACATCTACTTACAAAAATATCTTCTTCTCTTTATTACTTCTTAATTAAATGCCTATTATAAACTAAGCACAAACATATAATTTAGAAATTCATAGTCTAACCCAGAAAATATATATAAAGAGACAAATTATAACCCAGCATGGCAATTCTTATAAAAGATACATTAAGTAATAGTAGAACCACCAAGAAAATCAACTTGGTGAATTATAAAAGACTTCATAGACATCATAGAAGTGACAAACGAAAAGGAGAAATGAGGGCACTCCAGGCAGAGAGTACATGAGTAAAAGCTTGAAGTGTAAAACCACGGATTTAGAAGAACAAATGAGATATTCATGAGATGTCCCATGAACTAAAATATTAAGTAGAGATCAGAGTAATAGACAGGAAAATGAAAAGGTATTCTAAGATAGACCTGAAAAAATGTATATGCCATGCTTAGAAGTTTAGATTTTAACCAGACCTTCCTTAATTTCTTAATCTCTCAACATATGTGTATGATTTACTTCTTTTTAGTAGAGATTAGCTCTTAGAGTACTATTTACAAAAATTTAAAATACCCCATCATTTTCTTACATTTAAGGATACATCTTTTGGGGGGTAAATAAATGGGGGGGAACATTTCTTGAAATGACTCAAAACCCTGGTTACTTACTTTCAAAATAGATTTATCCAGATTTGCAGGACCACCAGAATCATTTGTAGAATTAAAACTATAAATTTTTGGACCTGCAAATAACAGAAACAAATAGACAAGGCAATTTAATGATTAATATCTATTATATTAATTTTCCTCTAAAGAATGCTAAGTATTATATATTTGATTTCAGCTATTTTTTCCCCTATACTTCACCAAATAACTCAATCTAGTAGTTAGCAATATCCTCTCTAAATTTTCAACATTTTACCAGTTAACATTCCTCCACGTTAACCAGTTTCTCATAAAATGCAAATGCATACGTATCTCTTAGGTTAAATCTATCTTTATTTTCATATCTTTTAATCAGATGCTTTTCTCCTGGCACTTAGCTGAGGCAAGACTTCTCAGAAGATATGATTGTTGGCAGAGAAGATGGGCAATTTTAAAGAGAAAGCACTCTTTCTTAAAGGCTACCGGTATGCTAAGTGAAAAGGGAGGTAGGAGTTCCTATCATCTTTTCTCCTTGGACTCAAGTCCAGGGTTGCTATAGTTTCCTAGGGCTGTCCTAACAAATCACCACAAACTTGATGGCTGAATACAACAGAAATGTATTCTCTCACAATACTGGAAGGTAGAAGCCCAAAATCAAGATGTGAGCAGGACCATGCTCTCTCTGAAGGCTCTACATAGGAATCTTTCCTTCCCTCTTCCGGCTTCTGGTGGCAGCATAACACCAGTCTCTGCCTCCTCCTTCACACAGCCTTCTTCCCTGTCTCTGTGTCCAAATCTCCCTCTCCTTTCTCTTGACACTAGTTACTGGATTTAGGGATTACCCTAAATCTAGTATAATTTCATCTCAAGATCCATAGATTTCTAAAGAGCTTATTTCCAAATAAGGTTACATTCTGAGGTTCCAAGTGGACGTGAATATTTGGGGGGACACTACTCACTCAACCCACTATAGTTGCTAAGTCTATTCCAGTGAACAGAAATGCTACATAGTCTCAGCCCTGTAACAATGAATAACCAGGAAGCAATACATATTATTTTCAAACTTTTGGTCTCATGACCCCTTACTCTCTTAAAAATTGCTGAGAATCCAAATAGTTTTTCTTTATGTGGGCTATGTCTGTTGCTACTTACCATATTATACATTAAAAGGGAAAATTTTAAATATTCATTAATTCACTAAAAATACTAAATCTGGCCAGATGCAGTGGCTCATGCCGGTAATCCCAGCACTTTGGGAGGCTGAGGTGGGAGATCCCTTGAGCCCAGGAGTTTGAGACCAGTCTAGGCAACACAGTAAGACTTTGCCTCTACAAAAGTTATCCAGCTGCGGTAGGCTGCACATGTCTGAAGTCCCAGCTACTCAAGAGGCTGAGGCAGGAAAATTGCTTGAACCCAGGAGTTCAAGGCTGCAATAGTGGCTGCAGTGAGCTGTGACCGCATCACTGCACTCCAGCCTGGGCGACAGAGTGAGACCCTGTCAATACTACTACTAATAATAGGCCAGGCATGGTGGCTTATGCCTGTAATCTCAGCACCTTAGGAGGCTGAGGCAGGCAGATCACATGAGGTCAGGAGTTTGAGACCAGCCTGGCCAACATGGCGAAACCCCATCTCTACTAAAAATACAAAAATTAGCTGGGCATGGTGATACATGCCTGTAATCCCAGCTACTTGGGAAGCTGGAGCAGGAGAATTGCTTGAACTCAGGAGGCTGAGGTTGCAGTAAGCCAAGACCACGCCACTGCACACCAGCCTGGACGATAGAGGGAGACTCCATCTCAAAAACAAACAAAAAAAACCTCAACAAAATAATATTAATAAAAATAAACCTGTTACATTAAATAATGGTTTTGATGAAATGTAACGATATTTTTCAAGACAAAAAAAGTTTTCCTTTTTGTAAGTCTCTTTAATATCTGGTATCTCAGTCTGCTCAGACTGCCACAAGAAAATACTACAGATTACTGGATGACTTCACCATCAGAATTTTATTTCTCACAGTTCTGGAGGTTGGGAAGTCTAAGGTTATACCAGCAAGGTAGGTTTCATTCTGAGGCCTCTTCTCTTGGCATGTAGGTGGCCACCATTTTGCTCTATGTTCACATGGCTTTTTTTTTAGTGCTTACTCAGATAAATTAAGTGCTCTCAGGTATCTCATTTTATAAGGATACTAATCCTGTTAGATCAGGGCCCCATCCCTATGCTCTCATTTAACTTTATGTACTTCCTTAGAGTCCTTATCTCCAAACATAGCCACACTGGGATAAGGGTTTCGACATACGAATTTTTGGAGGACACAAACATTCAGTTAGTAACATCTGGCTTCTGCATTCAATCTGCTGTAACATTACACATCATGTAGCCACTGGGCAACCTTACCGTATATTCATGAGAAAATGAGCATGAAAAATGAGAATTTACTTTAATCTTTTCAATTTGTAAATTAAAAAAAACAACAGCTTTTTTTTTTTTGACATAGGGTCTCACTCTGTCGCAAATAACATCTCAGAATTATTATGAAAATAGTTTTCACTTCATGGAGCTCTTGCCAAACAAGTCTCAGGGCTCCTTAGGACCTCTTGAGCACACTTTGAGAACTACTGCTGTATAAGAATGATTCCAGGCCACGTGCAGTGGGTCATGCCTGTAATTCCAGCACTTTGGGAGGCCATCTCTACTAAAAATACAAAATTAGCCAGGCATGATGGTGCAGCTACTCAGGAGGCTGAGGCAGGAGAATTGCTTGAACCTGGGAGGCAGGAGGTTGCAGTGAGCCAAGATCATGCCATTGTACTCCAGCCCGGGGAACAAGAGTGAAACTCCGTCTCAAAAAAAAAAGGAATAATTCAAAGGTATTTTTTTCTACTTTGAGATACTTAAACACTAAATTTAAGTGTGTTTATGATTTTAAAGTCAAAGACTTTGCTCTCTGCTGGGTTACATTATGTTCTTCATTTTAAGATAGTAGTTAATATAATTAGACATTTTAAAAGAACAGAAGTTTTTGAGAATAACTACTTGAAATTAACTTGTACATCTGGGCAGTCTGAAAGAGGAACATTTGCAGTTCTCTGAATTACTGCTGTGCTATAGTTATACTGGAGGTACCCAAGGCTATCTGGCATATGTAAAAAGATAATAACAACTCTGGTATTATATTGTTAGTTTCCTTATCTTCTAGTCTCAGACTTTACCTTAATTCTAGTAATCTCTCTCATAAATTCATGTTAGTGGTCATAAAGGAGAGTACATATTTAGTAGTCTTTAACCATTTCTGGGGGGTCTTATCAATTATAGTAAGCTTGTGTACAAATTTAGCATGCAGTTTTAGAGGTCCCCAAATACAACAAAAGGCCCCGTTATAACCTTTTTAAAAAGTTACAGATAGATGAGCAGTTCATTACCAAGATTACACTGAGAAACAATTCAAAGTTGATGTGTTACTGACAAGAGTAAGACTGTAAATACCTTCAAAAATGCTGTTGGTCCCAGCTGGGGCAACATGGTGAAACCCCATCTCTACAAAAAGTACAAAAAAATTAGCTGCTGGGCACGGTGGCTCACGCCTGTAATCCTAGCACTTTGGGAGGCTGAGGTGGGTCAGGAGTTCAAGACCAGCCTGATCAACATGGAGAAACCTGTCTCTACTAAAAATACAAAATTAGCCGGGTGTGGTGGTGCATGCCTGTAATCCCCACTATTCTCCTGCTGAGGCAGAAGAATCACTTGAATCCGGGAGGCAGAGGCTGCAGTGAGCCAAGATCACACCACTGCACTCCAGTCTGGGCAACAAGAGCGAAATTCCGTCTCAAAAAAAAAAAAATTAGCTAGGTATGGTGGCTTGTGCCTGTAATCCCAGCTACTTGGGAGGCTGAGATGGGAGGATTGCTTGGGCCCAGGAGGCGGAGGTTATAGTGAGCCACTGGGTGACAGAGTGAGACCTTACGTCAAAACAAAAAAAAAAGCTGTTTTTTTTTTTTTAATTTACAAATTGAAAAGATTAAAGTAAATTCTCATTTGTCTCCTCCAAACATTTCACCTAAGTGTTTCAACTGTATCACTTCCTTGAAGTTGGCTTATACTGCAAACTTCCAGAGGGTAAATAAGGAGCTGAATTTCTGAAAAATGATCAGAGAAATCAAGGAATCCTGCTCAACATTCACTGGGCCACATTCACTTTTTCCAAGTAAAGTGCATAAGATTTACGACAGCTGCTTTCCCTATTGCTTAGAGACTTTTACGATTTTTGGTTTTGTGTTTCAGATGGTGGAAGTTACCAGAAATCTGACTAGAAGTAAGGATGTTAGTATGTAATATCTCCAAGGCAAAGTATTATGAATTCCAAATTTATAAATGAAAGGTCATGGAACAATGCAACATATGTTGGCTCTCAAAAATATTTGTTAAAGTTGAAGCACAAACTAAGTGATTTTCTCAAAATAACTCAGCTAATTAAAATAAATTGCCAAGTGCAGTGGCTCACACCTGTAATCCTAGCACTCTGGGAGGCCGAGGCAGGCAGATTACCTGAGGTCAGGAGTTTGAGAACGGCCTGACCAACACAGAGAAACCCCATCTGTACTAAAATACAAAATTAGCCAGGCATGGTGGCGCATGCCTGTAATTCCAGCCACTCAGGAGGCTGAGGCAGGAGAATCACTTGAGCCGGGAGGCGGAGGTTGCAGTGAGCCAAGATCGCACCTTTGCACTCCAGTCTGGGGAACAAGAGCGAAACTCCATCTCAAAAAATATATATATATCAACCAGAATCAGTTTCTTATTGCCTAATACTCTTTTCTTTCGCTACATATTCTTTTTATACTGTATTTTAAAGGAAACAACAATGCTAATGACCCACTATGACTAAGACATTCACTTTGAGTTGTTAGCACTCTGATTCCTTTCTGATCAACAGTGTGTACATCTGCAGAAAGGTTAATCAGACGAGGGGCCCAAACAGGGACTCTGGCAGTAAACAGATCCAGTCCCTGTCCTCATGGGGCTTATATTCCAGAAGATTAAATAATTAGTAACCAACTAATTACTCAAATAAGCTATGAAGGGGAAGTGCAGAGTGCCAAGAGAATAGATGAGGGTGAACTGATGTAATCTGAGCAATTAAGGCCTGTGAGGAAGTACACACCGCCAGAGCCACCTGACTAATCATTTTGAAATATAAACCAGCTAAAGTTTCTCCTCTACTTAATACCAACACTGGCCCCACTTCCCACTGCACTTGCTCTGGTTCCTTCCCAGACCTCCAGCCACATTTTAACACTTCCTTTCTTCACTCCAGCCACACACAACTATCTTCTTACAACATGTCAAGCTTGTTTCCACCTTAGGGTCTTTAGGCTGGTTGTTCCCGCTGCTGCAAATACTCTGCAGATCATCTCAGTTTAAATGTTTTCTAGGGGAAACTATTCCTATTCCAAACCAAAATAGACCCCCGCCCCTGTCCTCCATTTAATCTTTACCACGTCACTATTTTCTGTTCTTCATAGCACTTTTTGTATTTTGGTGACCCTAAAAAAAAAATTTATGATGGCTTTTATAAATTTAGGACATTCATTCTCATTCCCCTCTTAAAATTTTAAGCCTCAACTAGGTTCAAGGATTTTTCAGAATCACAAGCCTCTTGGTTGGAAGACAAAACTTAAATTACTGAACCTCTTATTTAGGTCTCAGTCATACCATCATAAAGCAGCTTAGCTAACTATAATTAGGCTAAGGAAGTGGCACTTCTAAGGCAAAAGCACAGGAATGGAAAGAAAGAAAGGCAAAGGGGAGGACAGGGAAAGAAAGACGGGCAAAGGTCTTGCTACTCCTACAACACTCCAGGCTTGCATTTCAAGGCCTTTCTGTTCCTTCTGCCCAGAAGGCTCTTTACCTAGTCATCTGTGTAACTACTTTCCCCACCTCCTTTGCTCAAATGTCACCTTCTTATATAATGCCTTCCTTCCCTGACCACTCTATTTAATATTGAACCTCTCCCTCCCTCCTCCCTATTCAGCCTCTTCAAAGAACATTTTTTGATAAACAGATGAAATGAAAAAAACAAGAGTGGTAAGAATACCCCAAATTGTGCAAGCCATTTGGTGATTTTGTACCTCTATAGTAGAGTACAATTTTGACCAGCTGTGCTGTGTACAATCCTTCAAATTGTAAAGATAAAGAGGGACGGCAGTAGAGTAGAACCATTACATCTACATTAAGAACTACACAGAGTTCAGTACTTTTCCACTTTTTCCTCCAAAATAGGTTTATTATATGTTATATATTAAAAGTACCCCAAAAGAAACCCAAAAGTTATGTACAAATTTAGCAGATAACCTCTAGTTTTTTTCTCTTGATTTCTTGGTCTTAATAATTCCTTTGAACTTTCCTTACCACTTATCCAAGAAATTTTCTTCATGACGATATGCACAGCACTGGAGTAGAAAACTGGGGAGATGTTAATGCATATCCATAAAACAGTTCCTACCTCCTGTAACTGTGTAGGATATATAAAATGCATAATTCTTTACATACCATAAGGCAAGACCTAACTATCAAAAAGAATGGTTTAAACAACTATGATACGTAAGTTGTGAATAGCAGGAAAAATTCAAAAAGGAGTTGATATCTGAAATGGCTATTTTAAGGTTTTGGTAGATGATGTTAGGGATAGACTGCATTCCATGAAGAAAAAAATGGCAAGAATAAATATGAGGAAGGAGAAAGTCAAGAGCTCCATTTGGAGAAATGAAAACACACCAGATTTGTTATAGTTAAATAGGGGAATTAGTAAAAAGGCTAGAAAGAGAGTTTTAGAAGCCAGCTAAACGATTTGGATTTTATTACAAAGTCAGTGAGGATAACATGGAAGAAATGGGAAGTGCTACGACCAAAGCAGCATTTCTGGAAGACCCGTCTGATGTTGATATGTAAGACCAACTGGAAGAGGCAAAATGAGCAAAGCTATGGAGTCCATTAAAAGACTGTTGGTATTCCAGGAATTCACGAATACCTAGACTAGGGTGTAAATCACACAAATGAAAAGGGAAATATTGAAAAACAAAAACAAGGAAGTTGAAGGAAAAGTTAGTTTGCGGAAAGAAGAGTAGTTTAGTACTAGCCCTGTTAAATTTGAGATGCTTGCAAAAAGTAGGATCAAAGGATCCGGGTAAATGTAGAAATTGCCGGCTTGAGCTTGGAAGACAGGCCATCTACAAAGGAAAAGACAGAAGTAACGGAAATAGATGAACACTCCTAGAAGGGCTTTAGGAGCGTACTATACTGTCAAGGATTGATACCTTGAGAAAGGGTGGCATTTTTGGGGCTGGAGGAAGGGAAAGCCAAAGAATACAACAAATGACTACCAGAAAGTTCAAAGTATTCAGAGGAATGTCAGTAAGACATAGGAAAAGTAAAAAAGAGGCTGATCCACAGAGTAAAACTGCCATAGTTGTCAAGGAGAAATTCTATGTATTTATAATTACAAGCATACTAACTCTGTAGCTAAAACAATACAATAAATTGTAGGGCAAAGAACTGTTTCCACCTTCTAGGTAAAGGTCTGGTACCTGCCTACTTTTTTTTTTTTTTTTTTTTTGAGACAGTCTTGCTCTGTCGCCAGGCTGGAGTGCAGTGGCGTGATTGCAGCTTACTGCAACCACCTCCTTGCAGGTTCAAGCAATTCTCCTGCCTCAGCCTCCCGAGTAGTTGGGACTACAGGCGCGCGCCACCACGCCCAGCTAAGTTTTGTATTTTTAGTAGAGACGCAGTTTCACCATGTTGGCCAGGATGGTCTTGATCTCTTGACCTCGTGATTCGCCCGCCTCAGCCTCCCAAAGTGGTAGGATTACAGGCGTGAGCCACCGCGCCCCGGCCACTGCCTACTTTTTTAGTCTCTTTTCCTCCTTTGGCAATGCTTTATGTTCTATGAATTCCTGAAGAGCCCCAAGCTCTTTCCTGACTCAATATTTTTATACATGATGTTCGTTACCTCTACTTGGAATACTAATTTCTGCCATGCTTCACTCCTTTTCATCCTCCAGATCTCAGCTTAACTGTTGCCTTTCCAGAGACCATTCATGATACCTGCTTATCCCCAGTAAAAATTAGATTACCCTGTTAAACTGTCTTCTCAGGCTTTTCTTCGTGGCACTTATCTATTATAAGGCAATGTATGTGTCTGTCTGGGTTATGTATCAGTTAATGTTCTCTCCGACATTAGACTGGCAAGCTCCATGAGGTGATTTCTCTATTTTGCTCATCACAGTCCTCACATTTTATCAGATACATAGTAAATATTTGCGAATATACACACCAATGCTCAGCAAATATTTCTTTAATATTTCGGTAGGTACAAGCAAAAAACCCGACCAGAACACGACAGAATATAATTATTCCTCTTCTAAACTAAACCATAACAGTGGCCTGCTCATCTGTAGCAGGAGTCGGCCATCTACAAGTTCACTTGTCAAATAAATTTGTACAGTAAGCAAAAATGCATGGCTACAGAAACCAGCACCGACAATTTTACAATAGGTTACACCATGTAACAAGTGTGTAACCACTGTAATTTTTATGAAGTACTGATTTTTCCAGAACACGTGGAAACACTAGATTGTTGCTTAAAATGATATGAAGAACAGACAAAAAATGGGGCTGGCTGGCACCAGGAGGTCAGGAACTCCACTCAGTACTCGTCTTTGCATTACCCTAGCAGGCTGAGAGGGTGCTCAGGATGGATCCCTGCTGAAACAAGAGCTAATGCAATTGTTTATAGAAGAGGGGAAAATGTGAGTTAAAAGGGAAATGCCAGGCTGCAACAGGGCTACTGTCAGAATTTTGGAGGCCCAAAGAGCTTAGACTAATGTAAACCAAAACCACCCCAAGGGGAGCTAGCAGCTCTAGTGTTGGAGACAGAAATTTTGGGCCCGAAGCTCCTCCCGGGTTCTAAGACCCCTTCCTCAGGACAAGCAGCAAGGTCTCAGGGGAGACAGTCAGGGGCTGGGGAACCCCTCGTACCTTGCTTGACTCGGGGCTCCCTGGCGCTGGCAGCAACGGCGGGGGCCGGCCTGGACACCGGCTTCTTGCTTTGGGCCTCCCCGGCAGTTCCAGCCTCTGCAGATTTAGCTCTGGAGGCAGACACTGCGGCCCGGACCGCCGCGGCCGCTGGAGCCTTGTGTTTCTTGTTTTTGCCGCCCATGTTGCAGCTGTGGCAGAAGAGCCTTCGCGGCCCAGGGCCCGGCGATACCACTGCACAGTCAACAAGGGCTCTTTACATTCCCCGGCTCCGGGACAGCCACCCTGCGCTTCGATCCGGGCTTCTTGGGCCGGGTCGACCGCTGCCCCGCAATTGGTCTAATGCAGCAGGCGCCGCCTCCTTGAGTCGCCAGCGGCCTGCAGCACGCCGCTCTCGGTCTTTAGCCACTAAGCAGCTTACCCGCTTTAGGTCTGAAAGGAAAGGAAAGCAGAAACAAAAACCAAAAAACAAAAAACGTCTAGAGAATATTTCGTCAGCAGTGCGACTTGACTACTTTTGTCTCTTGCAGGCCACTGTTGAGCCTTCACGGGACGTCACTGTCTGTGTGGTCGCAGGGCATCGTGGGTAGGAGGGAGATTCACTCTCACTGCTCTGAAAGATGGCGGACGCGTTCGGAGATGAGCTGTTCAGCGTGTTCGAGGGCGATTCGACCACTACAGAGGGAACCAAAAAAGACAAGGAAAAGGAGAAAGGGAAATGGAAGGGGCCTCCAGGGTCTGCAGACAAGGCAGGGTAAGGAAGATGTTCTAGTTGTTGCTTTTATTTTTTTCCTCCTCGGTGCTTAGCGAAGAAAACACTGCTCTCAGGAAGAGCACGAGAAAGTGAAGTGTACATTGAGTGGCGCTGGGAAGTGAAGGGGTTCCAGAAAAAAGTTGGAGAGGTTGAAATAATGTTGGTTCGGTGAAGCGCGGGTCTCTGGCGTTTCTTGGTGTCTGCAGGCAGCGTGAGGGTCTGCTTCACTTCCCTTACGTCATTGTTACCGATTCCATCCCCATCTTCGCGGTTATTTTCTGGATTCTGTACCCAGAGCACCAGCCCAACACCTGGCGCATAGTTGGTAATAAACAAAACGAATGATTAGTTGAGTAAAGGGCGGAAACGTTTAGAAAAAAATGATTTGAATTGATTTGAAGAGGAAAGCGCAGATAGTAACGTGAGAAGGGACATTTAATCTCCGAGATGTAGTTTTCTCTTCCGTAAAATGGAGATAATAGTGCCTACTACTGGTTGTGTTGTGAGGATTAAAGGAGATATTCGTGTAAAGTGCCTAACGGTGCTTAGCTAGCTATCACTAATAAATGCTAGCTATCGTGAATTTATTAGAAAAAAAATTATGGACCCTACCCATATGTTTAGACTGATGCATACAGCAACCAGAAAGTGTACAGGACTGTTTAGACATGATGTTCTCAAAGAGTTTTCGGTGTAGGGGAAGAGATAGAACAGATACTTATTAAAGAGTTACAGTATAGGTGAGGAAGTAGACTTGAATGGTATATACAGCTGAGTGCTATAAAAGTTCAAGAAAGGGAGATACCTACTTGTGACTTTCAGGAAGGCTTACATACAAGATGATATTCTGAGATGAGGAAATTGTATGTTAATAGTGCCAAGTTTTTTTGTTTGTTTTTAGGAGCACAAATTGGGCAAGAGGAACTGTTCGCTTAGGGACTACAAGAGAGAAGTCTGGGAATATACATTGATTTGAAATCATGAAGGGCCTTGAATATCAAGCAGAGGAGCTTCGATTTCATTTTTAAAACCCTGAACAAGGTTATTGGATAAGTAGAAAGATAGTTTAGGAAAATTAATTTGGCAGTGGTTGGCAGAGTACTATAGTAATGTAGGGAAAGTAATTTACTTACTTCATAAGAAGAAATAAATTAGGAAAGTATGTTATCTGGTTGTAAAGATGAAAAGAAC
This sequence comes from Cacajao melanocephalus, assembly GCA_963573385.1. Lineage (NCBI taxonomy): Eukaryota > Metazoa > Chordata > Mammalia > Primates > Pitheciidae > Cacajao > Cacajao melanocephalus. The sequence goes on along the minus strand of CAUYLG010015645.1, from coordinate 16,461 downwards.
CTCAACTCAGGCTGTTGCAGAGGAATGAAAAGGAACATGTTAAGGAAAAGAGGGACAGGCCTTCGTTAATTAAGGAGAACAAGGGAAAGGAAGTCAAAAGAGATGTTTAATTTGCATGTCAGGGTGAAAAATATAGGGAGACTTAGACGTTTTGATAAAATTAATTTGTCTTGGGCCGGGCGTGGTGGCTCATGCCTGTAATCCAAGCACTTTGGAGGCCAAGGCGGGCAGATCACCTGAGGTTGGGAGTTCAAGACCAGCCTGACCAACATGGCGAAACCCTGTCTTTAAAAAAAAAAAATTAATTTGTCTTGAGACAATGTGAAGGGATAGTAGTATATCCATAGGAATATGTCCACTGAGTGGTTTTAATAGGGTTTTGGAGAGAGACCAGGACTGGAGCTATATATTTAAATATCATTTGAATTGGTCTTGAGGTGGAGATCCCTGTGGAAAAGTAAGTGACACTTAACGCAGAACTTGTGGAGAGGGTGCATAAGCCTAAATGAGAGATTACAGAGATAGCAGAAAAATGTGGAGTTTGAAATGTCACATAAGTAAGTGGAACAAAGTGGAAAAATAGTCTACTCTCATTGAGTTGGATTGGGAGAGTTTGGGGAAGTTTTTCAGAGAAAATGAAAAAGGAGGACCAACTATTTTTATTTTTTTTTCAAGACAGGAAATAGTAGTTGCTAGAGTGTTTGAATGGGCAACTATGATATTCTGAAGATAATACATATATAATTTACCATGTTAGTATGTACTTTACCTCAAAATTGCTAGGGTAAAATGAGCTTGATTTGCAGTGTACTTGGGGTAAGTTGTTTGACAACCTTCCACAGTGAAAAGAGGAAATAAAAATCTAATTTACATTTTAATTACATTAGGAAATGAATATTAGAGAAGGGAAATAAGAAAACACAGAAGAATAGTAGTAGCGTAAAGGGCTTTGTTTACTACTAACACTTCTAGCAAAGTATTTTTCTAGGTATTTTTAAGCAAAAATCCTGGCCAGGAGCGGAGGCTCACGCCTCTAATCCCAGCACTTTGGGAGGCCAAGGTGGGCGGATCACCTGAGGTCAGATGTTTGAGATCAGCTTGGTCAACGTGGTGAAAACGTCTCTACTAAAAATACAAAAGTTAGCCGGGCCTTGTGGCAGACACCTGTAATCCCAGCTACTCAGGAGGCTGAGGCAGGAAGATCACTTGAACCCCAGAGGTGGAGGTTGTAGTGAGCCGAGATCGTGCCACTGCACTCCAGACTGGGTGACAGAGCAAGACTCTGTTTCAAAAAAAAAAAAAAAAAAAAAAATCCTATTTGCCTAATTGCAGTGGCCATGTTAACATTATGCATAGTGTGATTCTCATCTGATCTGTGTAACATAAGAGGGCAAATCATGGAACTTTAGAGGGACTTGCCCTTTATTTAGTATTCTAGACCAAGTGGATGCTTTTTTAAAAAATTGTTTATTTTGTAGAGATGGGGTCTCATTTTCTCTCCTAAGCTGGAGTGCACTGGTGCTTAGCAGCTTACAGTATCAAACTCCTGGCCTCGAGCATTCCTCCCACCTCAGCCTCCTGAATAGCTAGGAGTACAGGTGCACACCACCATGTCTGGCTAATTTTAAAAATTTTTTGTAACGTTGGGTGTCTCACTATGTTGCCCAAGCTGGTTGCAAACTCCTGGCCTCAAGCAGTCCTCCTACCATGGCCTCTCAGAGTATGGGATTACAGGGGTGAGCCACTGTGCCCAGCCAGTGAGTACTTAAATAAAAACTTTATGACAATTGTTAAACTATGCATATTGTATGTAAAACAGTATGAAGAGCTTCATGTACCTGTAACTCAGTTGACCAATGTGAAGTCATGATCAATCTATTCCTACATTTTTTTAAAAAATAAAATTCAAGTCATCTTTTTTTCTCCCTAAATATTTCAGTATTCATGTCATCCAACAAAACTGACAATAATATCTTCGAATCCTGAATCAGCAGTGAGATGTCCCCAGTTGTCTCAAGGGTGTTTTTTGACCATTGGTATTTGAATCAGGATTCAGACAAACCTCTACACTGTTTTGGTTGTTATATCCTTTAAGTATTTATGCTGCAACAGCCTCCCTCTTTTTTCCTTCTGCCATTGATTTCTGTTTTGGAGGGATGAGTGGGGAGAAACCAGGTCATCTGTCCTGTGGAGTTTCCCACATCCTGGATTTGCTTTCTTAAGCTGTCATTTAACTTGGTCTTGTATCCTCAAGTATTTTCTGTAAACTGTCCTCATTCCTAGGGCTGCATTTTGTGACATAATAGCCACTATCCTTACATAGCTGTTGAGCACTTAAAATATGACTTGTCAGAATTGAGATTTTCGGTGAGTGTAAAATGCATACCAGAATTGGAAAAGTTAATATGAAAATTGTAAAATATCTCCTTGATTTTAATTTTGATTATAATTAAAATAATATTTTGCATATATTGGGTTCAATGAAAGGTATTAAAATTTATTTACAGTTTCTTTTTACCTTTTAAATGTGGTTATTAGAAAATTTTAAATTACATATGCCGCTTGAAGCTTGTATATGTATGTATATATACTAGACTGCTTTGATCTAGTGGCTTGATTAGATTTAGGTTCAGTTGTTTCAGATAAAAGTACTTCATAGTGTATTTCCTATTTCATTACATCATAATATCAGAATATTCTACTGTTCTCAGATTGACAAGTTGGTGAAAATATTGTCACCTTGATTCCTCAGCAACCTTTCACATGATGGCTTTAGCACCTACCGATAATTGCCTAGGACCATTATTCACTAGTACTTGCCAGTGGCGATTTTCTGTTTTTATCATTTCTGTCTGCATTTATTACCTGGAATCCACCTATTAAAAAAGGCATTGTCTCATCAGCTGTTTCTTTACCTTGAAATACAGTTCATAAAGAAAAGGCAGGATAAATGCTTGATCCTTTATCAGTTTTTAAAGAAATGAGTTGTGCCCTAAGAAGGTTTCAGTGGTGACCAACATGGGTGTATGATTATGTTTAGTTTCTTGGTGAATGAGTGGATTTATATATATTTGATGTTTTACTCCTTTGCACTTATTTTTTCTTCCTCCCTCCCTCCCTTCCCCACTCCCTCCCTCCCTCCCTCCCTCCCCCACTCCCCCACTCCCCCACTCCCTCCCTCCTTCCTTCCTTCCTTCCTTCCTTCCTTCCTTCCTTCCTTCCTTCTCTCTTATTGGAGTATAATTGAAGTGCAGTAAACCACACAATCAAGATAAACATTTCCATCACCCTCAGGAGTATTTTGTGACCCTTTTTAATACATCCCTATCTCCACCCTGGCCCCCAGATAATCACTTATCTTTCTGTCACTGTAGAACTTATATTTTCTAGAACTTTGTTTAAATACAATATGTATTCCTTTTATATGGCTTCTTTTACTCAACATAGTGCTTCTGAGACTCAGTCGTGGTGTATATCAGTAGTTTTTCATTGCTGAATAGTATTCCGTTTTATGGATATACCATATTTGTTTATACCTCCATCTGTTACTGGACATTTGAGTTGTTTCCATTATGTTTTTTGAAACTTGGATTTCCAATCTTAGATCAGTGAGCACTCTTTAGGGTGGCTCTTCTGTCTTTTTAATAAGACATCATCAGTCTTTGATAGCTTATGTGCTTTCTGGATTTTCTGGACTCACTATACTTTCAGTGCCAGACTTGGAATCAGCCATATCTCTAAGGAGTCTCCAGTTTCTTGGAGTGAAAAATGTTATTTTGTGCTTAGGGTACATGGTGCTACTAGATTTCACTGCTTTTAGGTTTTTGCAGTACAAAGAACTAGGAAATTTTGTTTTTATAATAAATAGAATTTATACTGATAATTCCAGTACAATTAATATCACAGGGTTTTTATTTTTAACTTTTTGGATTTTTATATATGTATTGTTTCTGGTTTTTGTTGAAAATTTTCATTTCTAGGCCAGAAACATAGCTCATGCCTGTAATCCCAGCACTTTCGGAGGCTGAGGCAAGTAGATTGCTTGAGCCCAGGAGTTCGAGACCAGCTTGGGCAACATGGTGAAACCCTGTCTCTACCAAAAAAAAAAAAAAAAAAATTAGCTGGGTCTTGTGGTGTGTGTCTGAAGTCACTCCTACTCAGGAGGCTGAGGTGGGAGGATCACTTTAGCCCTAGGGGGTTGAAGCTGCCAGGATCTGTGATCATGACGCTGTACTCTAGCCTGGGTAACACAAAGAGACATGTCTCAAAAAAAAAAAAAAAAGGAAAATCCTCATTCCTCCTGACAATTACATAATTAAGCTTTTTCCTATCTGTACTTGTAATAGTTTAAAAATAATAATTTTGCTGTTAATAAGATATTGAATGCAGTTTGTGGTTCTTTTTTTCCTTTTGCCCTCAGAATGTATCATGGTAACAGTGAAAATAATCTGTAATGGTTATTTTCTCTAAATGTTTATGCCACTAATTTGATATTTATTGTGTTCATTTGTTTCAGTGTACTTACAGTTTTTAAGAACTGCTAAGTTTAATTTTTAAGAAGTTATGTAGAAGATTTTATAGTTCCAAAATCAGAAGTTTAAAAAATACATTCTTGCTTCCATCCTTGCCCCTTCTTTATTTCCTCCCTCACCTTTAGTTTTTGCTTTGTCTCATTTCTTTTTCTTTTTCTTTTTTTTTGAGCTGGAGTCTTGCTCTGTTGCCAGGCTGGAGTGCATGCAATGGTGCAATCTTAGCTCACTGCAACCTCTGCCTCCTGGGTTCAGGTGATTCCCCTGCCTCAGTCTCCCCAGTAGCTGGGACTACAGATGCGCGCCCCCATGCCCAGCTAATTTTTTGTATTTTAGTAGAGATGGGGTGTTCACTCTGTTGGCCAGACTGGTCTCGATTTCTGGACCTTGTGATCCACCCACCTCAGCCTCCCAAAGTGCTGGGATTACAGGTGTGAGCCACAGCGCCTAGTCGCTTTGTCTCATTTCTTTTTGAAAATATCAAATTGTATGTACATGTGCGTCTATCAGTTTTCTCCATTTTTCACTTTTTGTGCAAAAGGTAGCATTAAAAACGGTTCATCTTTTTTTACTTAATATTTTGACCAAGAGATCATTTTATGTCAGTATTAGAGATCTTTTTTTTAACAACTGCATAGTTGCAATCTTTCAATGTTCTCTGAGTGGACATGGTATTATTTTCAGTATTTTGTGGTTACAGATGATGGAACAATGTATGTTTTGTGCAAGCCTGTTTCTTGTTGTTTTTTGCCATTTTGTCTTTGGAATAGATTCCTAGAAGTGGAATTACTAGGTCAAAGAGAGTAACTAAGTAGGCATTTTTGCTAGATGTAGCCAAATTCCTCTCCATAGGAGATTGTACCATTTTGTGTTTTCAACAGTGTGGTAGCAATGACAGCCCCCTGGTGATGTGCATGTTCCAGTCCCTAGAACAATTGAAATTGTTAGGTTACTTCGCAAAGGAGAAAGTTGCAGATGGAGTTAATGCTGACCTTGAGGTGGAGAGAGAATTATGGATTATCTAGGTGGGCCCAATGTAATAATAAGGACTCCTAAAAGTGAAAGAAGGTAGCTGAAGAGGGAGAACCAGAAAGATAGCAACATTGGAAAGGTTCTGGCTGACATTAAAGGGTAAGGAAGGGGGTCATAAGCCAGAAAATGTAGGTGATCTCTAGAAGTGGAAATGGCAAGGAAATGGATTTTCTCCCAGAGCCTTCACGTAGGAACACAGCCCTGCCAACACATCAGCTTAATTTTGGTCTTATAAGACCTATGTTGCGCTTCTTTCTTACTGACTATAAAATAGTAAATTTTTTCTATTTTAAGCCAACTGTCCCCAACCTTTTTGGCATCAGGGACCAGTTTCATGGAACACAGTTTTTCCACAAACCACAGGTAGGGGGATGGTTTCGAGATGAAACTCTTCCACCTTAGATTATCAGGCATTAGATTCTCTTAAGACGTGCGCAACCTAGATTCTTCCCATGCATGGTTCAAAATAGGATTTGAGCTCCCATGAGAATCTAATGCTGCTGCTGATCTGACTGGACACAGCTCAGGCAGTAATGCTCGCTTGCTCGCTGCTCACCTCCTGCTTTGCAGCCTGTTTCCTAACAGGCCATGGACTGCGCAGGGGTTGGGGGCCCATTTTAAGCCACTGAGTTTGTGGTAATTTGTTTTAACAGCAATAAAACATTGATAAAAACAGTAATGTGTGAGAATACTTTATAGCCTTTTTCACACAGTTTATTGAACTTGGATTTTTGTCAATGAGATAGATGAGAATTCGTATTTCAATTTGTGTTAATTTATGTTTCTTTTTGTGTGAATGAAGCAAAGCATCATAAGGTCAGAGGCTATTTGATTTTATTTGTGAATTGTTCATACCCTTTTCATCTTTGAAAAAATGAATAGTTGGTCCTTTTCTTCTTAAATTTTTAGGACCTCTTTATAGACTAGGGATATTATTCCTAGTCTATAAAGTTTATAATGTAAATTGCAAGTATTTTTCCCAGTGTTTTGTCATTCAGAAAAATGTTAATGTAGTCACATTTGCCGTGCTTGTTGCTCTTGGATTTTTTGTCGTTTCCTTCAAATCCTTATATGGTTTTATTTTTTACATGTGTATCTGATCCTTTTTAAACAAGTACTTTTCATTGTATTAAACCGATTGCCCAAATATTCTAAAATCATTTTGACAAATATTAGTTGTTATTGTTTTTGAAACAGAGACAACAACAAAACCCACATTCCATTGCAGCATAGAGCAATAGTTAACCCATTGGGGATTACCATCAGGTTAACTTCTTTGCAGCTCTCAGAATAGAACCATTTCTGAGTATTTATGTACTTCATATAAATCTCCATCAACTAAGAAGGTGCTTGTTCTACTCTCACATTTTAAAAACAGTCTGTATTTGTACTTATGTATAATTGTACAGAGAAGTACAAGACTGTGGAGCTGGAGGCAGTGGCTCATGCCTGTAGTCTCAGCTACTAGGGAGTCTGGGGCCACCCTGGGTGATACAGCAAGGACCCAACTCAAAAAAAAAAAAGGAAGAAAAAAACTGTGGAACGCATACACTATTCTGTGTTATACCCTGGCAGAAATCAAATAAACATAGAAATGACAAAGGAAATATTACTACAGAACCGACAGAAATAAAAACAACCATCACAAACTATTATGAACACCTATACATATACAAAGTAGAAAACCCACAACAGGTGGATGACTTCTTACACACATATATCTTCCCAGGACTGAGCCAGAAAGAAGTTGATTCCCTGAAGAGACCAATAGCAAGCTCCAAAATCAAATCAATAATAAATGGCCTACCAACCAAAAAGGGCCCAGGACCTGATGGATTCACAGCAGAATTCTACCAGATGTACAAAGGAATGCTGGTAGCATTCCTATAGATACTGTTCATAAAAATTGAGGAGGAAAGACTCCTCTCCAGCTTATTCTGTGAGGCTAGCATTATCTTGATACCAAAAATGGGCCGAGATACAACAACAACAACAACACTACTTTAGGCCATTATCCTTGATGAACATCAACGGCAAGAATCCTCAGCAAAATACTTGCAAACCGAACAACAACAACAACAACAACAACACTACTTTAGGCCATTATCCTTGATGAACATCAACGCAAGAATCCTCAGCAAAATACTTGCAAACTGAATCCAACAGCACATCAAAAAGCTAATCCACCGTGATCAAGTAGGCTCCATCCTCAGGATGCAAGATTGGTTCAACATACACAAATCAGTAAACAAGATTCATCATGTAAACAGAATTAAAGACAAACCACATGACTATCTCAATAGTTGCAGAAAAGGCCCTCAATAAAATTCAATACCCCTCCATGTTAAAAACTCTCAAAAACCTAGGTATTGAAGGAACATACCTCAAAATAATAAGAACCATTTATGACAAACAGACAACCAACATACTGAACAAGCAAAAGCTGGAAGCACTCCTCTTAAAAATTGGCACAAGACAAGGCTGCCCTCCTCACTACTTCAATTCAACATAGTATTAGAAGTCCTAGCCGGAGCAGTCACACACACACAAAAAAAAAAAAAAAAAAGAAAAAAAAAAAGGGCATCCACATAGGAAGAGAGGAAGTCAAACTATCTCTGTTTGCAGTCAACATGATGCTGTATCTAAGAAACCCCATAGTCTTACCAAACAATCCTTCAGCTGATACACAACTTCAGCAGAGCTGCAGGATGTAAAAATTAGTGTGCAAATATGAATGACTAGCATTCTTACACACCAACAACAGTCAAACCAAGAGCCAGATCAGAAAGGCAATCTTACTCATAGTTGCCACACACACACACCCCCCCTAGAAATATAGCTAACCAGGAAGGTGAAAGATCTATTCAAGGAGAATTACAAAACACTGTTCAAAGAAATCAGAAAAGACACAAACAAATGGAAAAACACTCCATGCTTATGAATAGGAAGAATCAGTATCATTGAAATGGCTATCATGTCCAAAGCAATTTGCAGATTCAGTGCTATTCCTATCAAACTACCAATGACATTTTTCGCAGAACTAGAAAACACTATTTTAAAATTTACATGGAACCAAAAATAGCCAAGGCAATCCTAAGCAAAAAGAACAAAGCTGAAGGCATCATGTTACCCAACTTCAAACTATGCTACAAGGCTGCAGTAACCAAACAGCATGATACTGGTACAGAAACAGGCACATTGACCAATGGAACAGAGCAGAGAGCCAGAAATAAGGCTGCACATGTACAAACATCTGATCTTTGACAAAGCTAACAAAACCAAGCAATGGAGAAAAGACTCCCTATTCAACAAATGGTGCTGGGATAACTGGCTAGCCATATGCAGAAAATTGAAGGTGGACCCCTTTCTCATGCCATATATAAAAATCAACTCAAGGTTGGATTAAAGACAAATGTAAAACCCAAAACTATAAAATCCCTGGAAGACAACCTAGGCGGCATCATCCTGGACTTAGAAACGGGCAAAGATTTGATGACAAAGACACCAAAGGCCGTCGCAACAAAAGCAAAAATTGATAAGTGGGATCTAGTTAAACTTAAGAGCTTCTGTACAGCAAAAGAAACTATCAACAGGGTAAACAGACAGCCTACAGAATGGGAGAAAATTTTTTCAAACTATACAATTAACAAAGGTCTAATATGCAGCGTATTTAAGGACCTTAAATTTACAAGAGAAAAATAACCCTATTAAAATGTGGACAAAGGATATGAACAGACACTTCTCAAAAGACGTACATGGGGCCAACAAGCATATGAAAAAATGCTCAATATCACTGATCTTTAGAGAATTACACATCAAAACCAGAATGAGATACCGTCTTAACACCAGTCAGAATGGCTACTATTAAAAAGGAGAAAAATAACAGATGCTATCAAGGTTGCAGGGAAAGGGGATCACTTATAAACTGTTGGTGGGAGTATAAATCAGTTAAGCCATTGTGGAAAGCAGTATGGTGATTCATCAAAGAGCTAAAAACAGATATACCATTAGACCCAGCATTCCCATTACTGGATATATACCCAGAGGAATATAAAGCATTCTGCCATCAAGGCACATGCATGCGGATGTTAAATGCAGCACTGTTCACAATAGCAAAGACATGGAATCAACCCAAATGCCCATCAATGACAGATTGGATAAAGAAAATGTGGTACATATACACCATGAAATATTATGCAGCCATGAGAAAGAACGAGATCATGTCCTTTGCAGGAATGTGAATGGAGCTGGAGGCTATCATCTTTAGCAAACTAACGCAGGAACAGAAAACCAAATACTACATGTTCTTGCTTATAAGTGGGAGCTAAAAGATAAGAACTTATGAACACAAAGAAGGAAACAACAGACACTGGGGTCTACTTGGAGGGAGGGTGGAAGGGGGGAGAGGAGCAGAAAAGATAACTCTTGGACACTGGGCTTAATACCTAGGTGATGAAATAGTATGTATAGCAAACCCCATGACATGTGTTTACTTGCATAGCAAACCTTCACAGGTACCCCCAAACCTAAAGTAAAAGTTAAAAAACCCAAATACTTCTCCTTGGCACATGTTCTTCTCTAAGTAAGAGACAGTGGTTGTGCACAACAGTCAGTGCTTAACTTCTGTTACAGGTCATTTCAGGTAGTGTGAGAACTTAAAAAAAAACCTTTTTATTTGACGTAATTTCAGACTTAGGGAAAAAAATAAGAATGATACCAAAATAATTGCACACCTTCACGCAAATATTCTAAATTTTAACATTTTACCACATTTACTTTATCCTCCCTTCCTTCTATTTCTTTCCATACATGCATATATATGTATATGTGTATATTTGTGTATATATACTTTTTTCTGAACTGTTTAATTTGCAGATACGTTGCCCATTTACCTCTAAATTCTTAAGTTGCTTAGTGTGTATTTTCTGAAAATGAAAGCATTCTTTTATGTAACCACAGCACAGTTTATAATTATCAAAACTAGGAAATTATGTATTGATACAGTAATGTTACTGCAGACTTATCCAGATGTCGCCAGTGCTTTAATGTCCTTTATAAGAAAATAATTCCATATAGGATTAAATGATTTGGTTGTCATGTCTTTTTTTTCTCATGTAGTATGTACTAGTCTTTGAATTTCATGACCTTGACATTTTAGAAAGTGTTGCTAGGTGTAGCCAAATTCCTCCATAGGTTAGAGATTGATTTTTATCCTCTGTAATTACAGGCTAGTTATCCCAGTTTGGGTTTATTGGCCAGTAAGTTGTTATTAGTTGTTGGCCAATTTTGTTGTTTGGGTCTAATGGCCAATTTAGTGCTCTTTCTTGTGCTTTATATAGAGCAGAGCATGCTGCTTTTGTGAACTAAGAAGTGTAACATTCTCAGATGGTTTCAAGAAATTAAAACCTTATCCTTAAAAAGTAAGCCTGTTATGTACAAAACTTCATTTCCAGCCTTTCTGGCTATGAAAGAAATAAATACCTGGAGTCCCAAAAGTCTGACATGCAATTATTAAAGAATAATATAGCACTTCTGACCAGAAGTGTTCTACCATGAATTTCATTTCTCAAAGTTCTGAGAACTTTGATGTTTCTTTGTTTTATCGACTTTAACCAGCTCCTAATAGAATGTTTTAAATACAGTGGCTTAGTTGTTGCTTACTTACTCAGAGATAGAATAATAGAATGTTACACCTACAAAGGATCTTAGTTATTGTCAAATATCTTACTTTACTGAGGCTCAAGGATGTTGATGGCCTGTCCAGAAGAGGTTCACATAAGTAGTCAGCAACAAATATGGGTCTAGAATTAATAGCCTTTTCACAAAATTGGGAGTGACAGAATTTGCTAATTTTAGGTTTTGCTAATGGACTTCATTATAAAAAGGTTGCTCAAGCATATGGATCAGTATTATTGTGTTACCCTTTATTAAAAATTCTTTAAATAAAACATAAAAGTGCAGATGGTGGGATGGATTTTTAGAGTGTGTGAACACATCCATGCAGCCACCATTCTGTACAAAAAAATAGAATATTACAGAAACCCCACTGTGTCCCTTAGAAAAATGACTGTCCTGATAACAACAAGTGTTAGTTTTTTTGGTTTGGGACTGCTATGTAAGTGGAATCATTCAAAGTATATTTTTATGTTTGGCTTCGGCTCAACATTGTTTGTACAGTTCATGACTGTAAATGGAGTAGCAGTTCTCAGAGTGTGCTTGTTTTGTTAGGGGATCAGAAGAGCAGAGTTACAGTTTTCCAAAAAGTCTTTTAACATACCCTGTCCTTTTTCAATTCTATTTCCGTGTAAGGCTAGATTTTTCTTATATGCTTCGACCAAAAATGTGTCAGAAACAGGTGAGAGTCCTGCTGTTTCTGTTAAGGCTGACATGAGAGATTTGCAAAAATATAAAACCTATGCCATTCTCATTAAAAGTTTTTTTAGAAAATAGTTATTTTTTTAACCAAAAATGTTACTCATATTAATATATAGTGGTTTTGCTGTTGCCATTTTAAAGTGAATTAAGTATTTAAAAAATTTTTAGTTGTAATATCTAATACTGTAAATATCAATAGATATAACCAGATAAAATTCATTATAGTTTCTCATAACTTTTAAGAATGAGAAAGGATTCTGAAACCAAAAAGTTTGAGCCACTAACATAGTATTAACTAATTTACATTTTCGTTTTAAGTAATGATGTTGAGCTCCTTTTCATGTGCTTGTTGCCCATTTAGATATCCTCTTTTTTTAAAGTGCCTGCTAAGTCCTTTGCTCATTTTTTTTTATTGTGTTATTTTTTAAAAATTGATTTATAGTCCTCACCCCTAATTTTGTGTCCTGGTTAAGAAGTCCTGAAGATAATTTTCTCATTTTATCTTCTAGATGTCTTTGTTGTTTTTGCCTTTTTACAGTTAGATCTAAAATTCACATGGAATCGATTTTTCTGTATGATGAGGTAAAGGTCATATTGAATTCCCCTATGGATATTCAGTCTACCAAACATCTTTTTTTTTTATTTTTGAGACAGGGTCTCACTCTGTCTCCCAGGACTCACTCTGGAGTGCAGTGACGTGATCTTGGCTCACTGCAGCCTCTGCTTTCTAGGTTCAAGCAATTCTTCTGTCTAAGCCTCTCAAGTAGCTGGGACTACAGCCATGCACCATCATACCCAGCTCATTTTTGTATTTTTAGTGGAAACGGGGTTTCGCCGCGTTGTCCAGGCTGGTTTCAAACTTACGAACATCAAGTGATCCACTTGCCTTGGCTTCCCAAAGTGCTTGGACCCAGCGTGCTCGGCTCCAAACATCATTTATTGTCACTACTTTTGACCAGCAAATCTAACCACACAAAAAAATTTTCTTCCAAATAGTGTCATGTCTTTAGAGAAAGCATTAAATGTTTGTTAAAGGTACTCATGTTGATGTCTAATGGTGTTTTTATCTAAGTTTTAAAGAAAATATATTTAATAGTTATGTTAATGTGAGTTTTAAAATAATTTTAAACCTTCAAAGAAAAATGAAATACAAATGCAGAAGTTTTCAGTTTTACTGGTTATAAAGTTAAGGTATTCTGGGCTTTAGCCAGTTGTTATTTGTAATATTCGTATTTTTAAAACCTGACTTTCTGTTAATGGTATGGAGAAGTATTTTATGATGTTGCCCTTAAAGTAAAAGTGGATACTGCAGAATTCATTCTAAACTATTTACTTTTCAGGAAACGTTTTGATAGTAAATTACCATCAGAATCAACTAATAATGGAAACAAGAGAGATGCAGATTTTGAAGGTACAGATGAACCCATTTTTGGAAAGAAGCCCAGGATAGAAGAGTCAATAACTGAAGACTTAAGGTAATATTTCCATAGTCCTAAATGTTAGTAACTCATAATTTAGGTGGTTACATGAGATTTTAAAAATTGTTTCCATGTTGATATTTAGGTATATGCCCGTGTTAGAGAAATGAAGATGTTCTTTGTATTTTTATACAGGCAGGTAAATATAGAACACTTATCTAAGTTTGGGGAATTGGAAAGCAATATAAAAAATACTCATCTTTTAATACTTTAGAATCCAATTTTGAGAAAAAAAATCTTAAAACCTGATTATTTTAAAAAGAAATACATTTTCTTTGTTAATGCCTCAGGAAGAGGATAACTGGAAGAGTGGAATAAAAGGAAAAAATAAAACTGACCCAATGTAAGTGAGAAGGAACGTTAGAGGGAATTAGATTTTCATTGCTGCGTGTAGAGTGGCTACACATCTCCAGACTCCTGCTATGGGTGTCTGTGGCTGGAATCTCTGGTATCTATCTGATTTTGGAAGCTGGAGCTTTCTAAAAGTTGATACCAGTAGCCTTGGTTGACCTGTTTTCTACTGTGGTAATGATCTTTACAACTTTGCTTCTCCCTTCTTATATGCCATGTTTGAACTTGGCACTATTATTATAGTTAGTAAAATTATTTCCTATAAATGGTGATAGATTTGTCCCTGAAATATTTAAGATGCACTGTTTTCCCAAGCTACTATAGTAAGTTACAAAATAATATTTATAAAGTCATTGTTACTTGTTGTTTGTAAATTTTGAGTTTGTCCAAACTAGTAGTATTGACTTAAATATCAGAAGTACAGTAACTAAGAGAATAATGAATCTAGCACCAGAAATATATCTATTTTTCTTCAGCTTATCTACAGTTTTGTCTTTTCAGAGTCTAAGCAGAGAACCTAGATGAGCATAATGTAGGATTTTGATGAGAATAAGGAATTTTTTTTTTTTTTTTTTTTGAGGCAGTGTCTCATTCTGTCACCCAGGCTGGAGTGCAGTGGTGTGATCATGGCTCATTGCAGCCTCAATCTCCCAGGGCCAGGTGATTCTCCTACCTCAACCTTTTGAGTAGCTGGGACTACAGGCATGTGCCACCACTAGCTTTGGAGTTTTTTTGTAGAGTTGAGGTTTTGCCATATTGCCCAAGCTAGTCTTAAACTCCTGGGCTCAAGTGATCCACCCGCCTCAGCCTCCCAAAGTGTTGGGATTACAGGAGTGAGTCACTGTGCCTGGCCAGGAACACTTCTGTAAATAACAGCAACAAATCAATTGGGCTAGTTTATTTTATACTTTTTATTGTGTAATGGTTTATAACCAGCTTATGTTCTGAAGTGGTGACAGTGCTTGGTAGAGGTACTTTTTATTCAAAACAGTTATTGGAACTAAGCTGATATAATTATTTGAATAATCACATGGCAGTCTGTTCTATATGTATAATAAAAGATGTTAACTGGCCATTTTAAATTTTCAGCATATATTTACATAATGTGAAAAAATTTCTATGTATTCTTAATAGCCAAAGTTTTTCCTACTTGGAATACTGATGATTGGAAAGTGTTGTTTTCTTTAACAGTGCAGATGGGAGGCTTATTATCAAATTATAGAAAAGTAATTTATCTTTGTGTAACTTCAATTTTTTTTTTAAGTTTGGCAGACCTGATGCCTAGAGTCAAGGTACAATCAGTTGAAACTGTTGAAGGGTGTACACATGAGGTAAGCACAAACAGCATACAGAAGGTTAGTGTTATAAATGGGATTTTTCTTTGAACTCTTTAGTGTGATAATCAGCAAACAGTTTAGCCTTGAGGGCCTTGGAAACAATAAATAGTTTCCATGGGGTGCCTAATGGAAGAGTTGGGGCTTTGTATTTAAACTTGGGTTCAGATCCTGCCCCAGCATTTTTCCTAACTATGATCTTGGATAAATTTCCTAACCTCTTTGTTTATTAAAAAAAAACTTTAGTTTTTAAATGAGCAATGAAGGGATCTACCTTGTGGTATGGTTGTGAGGATTACATAAGTAAATCAGGTAAAGTACCTAGCACAGAGTAGGTAGATTTTTAGAACATTCAGACTCCTAGAGTCAAGTAACAGTGTTGCTTTTGCAGGTTACATGCTATTTCATATCTTGCCGCCAGTGACTGATAATTTGCAGTTTCTTTGTTCTGCCACGAGATGGTGGTCAGTGATAGCTTATAGTATCCATTTAGAAGTGAGAATTTATACACATTAGGGGCATAACGAAACTATAACACTGTTTCCTTCTCTTAAACTTTTTATTACAATATAAACATTATAGCAAGTTATTTTTGTAGGTAATTGGAGAATCTCAGTAAAAATCTATTGAATAAGCAGAGTAATCCAAATTAACAAAAAAGTTTATAATGTAGGTTTAGAACATTTTTTAAAAAAACTTTAGGTTCAGGAGGTACGTATGCAGGTTTGTTTTTTTTTTTTTTTTTGGAGACAGTGTTACTGTGTCATCCAGGCTGGAGTGCAGTAGTGGGATCTCGGCTCACTGCAACCTACGTGTTCCAGGCTCAAGTGATCCTTCTGCCTCAGCCTCCCAAGTAGCTGGAATTAAGTTTTTTTTTGTTTTGTTTTTGTATTTTTGTATTTTTTTTAATTGCATTTTAGGTTTTGGGGTACATGTGAAGAACATGCAAGATTGTTGCATAGGTACACACATGGCAGTGTGATTTGCTGCCTTTCTCCCCATCACCTATATCTGGCATTTCTCCCCATGCTATCTCGCCCCAACTCCCCACCCCCCGCTGTCCCTCTCCTGTTTCCCCCTGACAAACCCCAGTGTGTAATGCTCCCCTCCCTGTGTCTGTGTGTTCTCATTGTTCAACACCCACCTATGAATGAGAACATGCGGTGTTTGATTTTCTGTTCTTGCGTCAGTTTGCCGAGAATTATGGTTTCCAGGTTCATTCATGTCCCTACAAAGGACATGAACTCATCATTTTTCATGGCTGCATAGTATTCCATGGTGTATATGTGCCACATTTTCCCTGTCCAGTCTAACATTGATGGGCATTTGGGTTGGTTCCAAGTCTTTGCTATTGTAAACAGT
>CAUYLG010015643.1:0-36306 GCA_963573385.1 Cacajao melanocephalus | reverse complement strand
TTATCAGTATAAAGCAAATCTATAAATTTCAGCATAATTCTCTCTTTTTATTTTTTTTTTTTTTTTTTTTTTTTTTTTTTATTAGATGTGGTAACACTTTTTTGACAAGATTGTTTTTTAAAATTTTGGAAAAACAAAAAGAAAAAATTTACCCCAACTTCAATCTTTTTTTTTTTTTTTTTTTTTTTTTTTTTTTTTTTAAGACATGTGGTCTCACTGTGTTGACCAGATTGGTTTTGAACATTTGGGCTCAAGCAATCCTTCTACCTTGGCCTCCGGAGTACTGGGATTACAGGCTTCAGCCCCTGCACCCAGCCTGGCATAATTCTCTACAGCTTTTACACTTGCCCATCTTTAGTGGAAGAAAGGCTTCTCTGTATACACATCTGACAACGTATCTTTTTTTCTCTGGTTGTGTATGACTATGATGGTCAAAATGTGGACTATCAACATTTTTATTCTCACTTGCAAACACTAAGAACCATTTTACATTTCCTCAGTAATGCATCAATTTCGCTGATGCCTTCAGTAAATATGACAATACTTTTTTTTTTGCAATAGATACAATGATTTGAAAAAAACACAAATATGTGATTTTATGCAACAACTATCAAATATGTAAAATTAAGTATCCCCAGAGTTTGTTCATGTTTAGGAAAGAAATCCAAGAAATATTTAAATTAATGAATCATTATTAATCATATCCCTCACTGGTCTTCCATGTCCTATATTTATTAAGAGATAGAATATGGGCTCTAAAGACCATTGATCTGACTCAGGCTGACATTTCTTGCATTTTCATGACCTGAAAGCAGAACTAGACCATTTCAGCAGTTTGAAGTTGGCACGAGTGCATTGCTTCCTAGCTTGAAATGCGTAATTAACCGGAAAGCTAGTTGTTGAGCAGTTAAACAGGCTGTCCAAAAAGGCCCCCCATTGCTGTTCAAATGAATGCTGAAAAGTAGGGTGCCACAGTGATTTTTTTGTTTTATAGACAAGCTACATCCAAGCAATTGACAAAGACTAATTTTCCTTTCTTTTCAAGGCCCTTGAAAGCTTACGGATAACAGCAATTATTTCTGTTTGTCAAATACTTGTATCCAGAAGTGGATTTATAATCCCATGAAAATTCTGTAATTCACTGAACCACTGAAGAAGTCCATGCTACTCCCCCTCCCCAGCCCCATAGGATGTAACTCATTTCAAAAGAGGATTGCAGTCAATGATGTAAATGAAGCAGTCCTCAGAAGGCAGAAGGGGCAAAGTACCAGGGGAACATGCTTCTTAATTCCCATAAGAAATATCCCAATTATTGGACAGAGTGCCGAATTTCAGAGCATAAAAGAATCCCATTCGTATTATTGAGTGGAGAAGACACTAGGGCAAGATTAGTGATTTAGACTTAGGATGAGACATATACCTACACTTGCTAAAGCAATTTCTGCAAGAAAAATTAAAATAAATATGGGAAACATGGATCAAATCCAAGGAAGGTCTTAAATATATAGTGCTTAAGAAAAGTGCATGAATGTTTCCATATCTCACAAACGGTATTTTTTAAGAGCATGCCTTTAAAATAAAATGGATGTGTGTCATGATCTAACACTTGTCCCCTTTTCCAGCACATCCTACTAACTAGAATTTTTGGGAGATCCCATACCACAATTCATCTTCCAATTTCCAACAGGGAGAATGCAGTTCACATTTTTACTTTTGCATTGCAGTACTTACTTGCATGGTGGTTTATGGCTGGTTTGCCTGTGTTTCTTTTTTAGAAATGTTAGAATGGGAAAAATGAGGTAATTCTTCTACTGACTTAATCTTTAATGATTTTAATGAGTTCCAGTGTTTATGCTTGAGCTAACAAGTGCCTTATTTTTTTCCTTGGTCATTCTTTCTTTTTTCCCTTTTCCTCCTCTTTTGGGAAATCCATGCAACACTCCAACTGTAAAATATTCTGATTTTATGAATAAGCTTTGACCTGAAATCAGATTAGTATCTAACTGAAATCTAACTTACATTTCCATAAATTTGCCTGTTTTGAAAATGATTAGCATGACTTCGAAAAATCTGTTAGCTGAGTCTTCAAAGACTGCTATAATCTTAACAAAATCATTTTATGTAATATGTCTTCCGTCACTGTATGCTATACATACAACATCCTCTTTCTATTGCACTGAACTCCCAAATTGTTTCCACTCATGGAAAAATGCAGTTAATATTGGAGACATTTGATGCCAGTCACCTTTACAAAATATGCACATATTCAAATGCAGACACAGACTCCAGGTTTTAAATTCTGCATTTTCTCAAAAATTTAAACACATAAGCCAAAGATTATATAAAATATGATCTCCCTTTATTTTCTTTTTGTTAGGCAATGTAAAAATAATAGAAGATATCATTGTTTTGGGAGATTTGTGGATTCCTGGACTTTGTAATTCTTCATGAATGCATATTTTTCCAAGATGCTAGATTTCCCAGGCAATTTTAATAGTTCTATTATTAAATACATAATTTATTGTATATATAATGTATATAAATCAGACAATTAAAAAACTTATAAATGGGTTGTTGAGCTATCAAAGTGTACAGCTTTTCACTATCAAACAGGTGAGGGTAGGAAAAGGTGCCAACACATAGTCTAGGGTGAAGGCTAAGAGCAGATGGTATACTAGTAAGCTAGAAGAGGGGAATAGCTTCTCAGATGGACTGATAAGATCAGTGTGGCAGAGCTCTGGGAACCCAAGGCCCTCTGTCACTCAAGGCTGTGTGTGCAGTGTTGAGAGGTCAGCTACTAAGACAGCAGCGTGGTTCTGCATTTCCGTCCATGCCTACAATCTAACCATTGTCAGCACATCCCTGTTTGTTTCAAGTAAAAGCAATGCTCAGAGATATATGCAGAGGGACCTAACTTATCAAACTTGCCACTTTGGATTGAAACCGTATAGGATGTGCATTCCCCATAGCTACATCACTTGCTGACTGCATATACATAGTACAGTAACAGGGCAATCCTCTGTGTTGGGTTCTCTCAATTCCTTCTCGATAGATCTTTTTACTTTGTGATGACAGTGCAGAGTGGACCAAGGACTAGGCTTAGTGGGTTCTAGGCCCAGTTCTGCCCCTTTATAACTATGTGTTCTGCCCCTTTATAACTATGTGATCTTAGTATGTCACTCACCAGATTTTTTTGTTGTTGTTGTTGAGACAGAGTCTCACTCTGCTGCTCAGGCTGGAGTGCAGTGGTGCAATTCTGAATCACTGCCACCTCCGCCTCCCAGGTTCAAGACATTCTTCTGTTCATCCTTTACAGAAGGGACACCATAAAACATATTGCAACTGCTTGAATCTGGGTGAGGGGAGATAGCAATTAGGATACCTTTGGAAAAGTAAGAGAGTAACAAGTAGGTGGCCCAACTTAGGGAACTGAAACTACTATGGTATAGCTTTTAATTAACAAAATTCTACACACAGAAGGCCTTCACATATGCAGTGGTGGTAAAACAGCACGAAAGACCTGTATTTTGAAGGGGCCCCAATTAGATATTTAAAATTCATGAATATGATCAACATTTCTTCAAATTTATCATCCCTTGTGCTTGACTAATTCTGCTATGCTGAAAGATAGAGCATTTGAGCAAATTTTAACTGAAGTATTGAATTCAAATATATTGAAATAGAAACAAAATTAGAGCCATAAGAACCACAGAAAAACGGAATAGAAAGAAAAATAAGAAAAAAAAAACACAAAATTTTCTTGATAACTACATAAGAACAAAAAAGTTGTGATTATATATTTTAAATGAGTCAATAATTACATTAAATATTGCTTTTGACATTAACCAATTCAAGACAGACCTGTAAAATGCTGCTTTTTCTAGAGTCACTTGTATTTTGAGACAATGAGCCAAGAATACAAGGTCCTTTTCTCAGACAGAACAAATTTCCCTAAAACAGTCAAATTGGTACAGCTTCTGGTATTCATGTGAAAGAACCTATTAGTTGACTAAAATAATCCCACAAGTTCCCGATCATATTTTGTTACCCGGGTATATTCTAATTTTTTTTTTCCTACTGGAAAAACAAATCTGTAGATTCAGGCTTCGGAAATACAGTTGGAGTCAAGAAAAAAAATCAGGATTTCTGCCCTGCATTATAGCCAAAAGATAATGGATTCTTAGGCTCTTTGTCAAGAACTTCCTACTTTAGAATTGTCCAGAGCAAGCTTCTGGACAGAAATAAATTTGAACCCCAAAGAGTCTTAAATTCACAAATCATCAGAAACATTCACACAGAATGCCATATCAGAGCTTCCATTTATCAACAGCAGGTATGCAGTCATTCTTTGAGAATACTCCGATTCTTACAGCCCAACCTGCATCTACCGTACAGCTTGCTGAATAGAAAAAGCGTTGGAGGTCGTGGCATATAATGAGGCTGGAGAGTGGAAAGGAGTAAGAGCAACAGCATGCTCAGGTTTTTGGATATAATCACAGTAGAAATCATCTTGTTCAAAATATAGTGAGATACGCATTCCAGAGCCACATCATTCACCATTATCCATCTAAAATGCAGAAGTGGCAGTGAGAATGTAGTCATTTATGTGTGGTCCCCTTGACCCTGCTTTGCCTTCAGTTTCACTACCTTCTGCCAACCAACCAATTAATCTGCTAACTTATTAGCGGTGTTACTGCCCATGTACCACCCCCACACCCCCAAAAATGGAGTTCTGTGAGCTATTTTAAAATAACCTACTGAATAGGAGCAACCATGGATTAAGAGTGAGAAGAGAAAAAAAATGGGGGTGGAGACAAGGAATAGAGGGAAAAAAGAGGCAACTTCTGGAAGCAAATACTAAAGAAAACCTATCAAATAAAAACTTTCTGGTTTAACTTCTTAATAAATTAAGGGATAGAATACATGACTCTTTAAAGTTTTAGGCAATAAATCTTGGAAATGGGTAGTTCAATTATTGTAGTACCCCTCTGAGGGCAATGAAAGTATGTAACAACAAAATCAGGCCATCAAAACACTAAATTATCCTGACCCAACATAAATACCAGCAAAATCTTTCACTATGACCTGTTACTGGACAAATTAGGAGGAAAATAACATTCAATACTAGGGATCACATTGAAAATAATTTCAGTTGGTTTGCATTAAAAGCTTTCTAGATGGTGACTAATAAAAGAAGCCCATCTATTCTATCTATAGTTTAATGTATATAAGTACTACAGCAAAGATGAAAACTTTGGAGATAGTCTATTTGCAAATATTTCAGGGTAAAAACAAAATTGTAAGATTTTCCTATGATGAAAATATGGTCACATTTCTTTTGAATGTATTCATTTTTTAAAATTGAGAAAAAATATATTTACACGCATAGCGTGATATTTTGAAGTATACATACACTATAGTTAAATCCAGCTAATTAACATGTACATTACCTCACAGTTATCATTTTTTGCGGTGACATGCTATTTAAACATGTCTTTCCACTCTGTGAGCTTACCTATAAACTCTCTTCAAACTTTGGTAAGAATACATTGCATGTCATTTTCTTTTTAAAAAAGTACTTTCACATACCTTATCTTGTGATATTTATCATAGCACTTTGAGAATTATTTTCACCATTTCTCAGAAAACTAAGTTCAAGAAACACACAGCTAAATTAGCCAT
This sequence comes from Cacajao melanocephalus, assembly GCA_963573385.1. Classification (NCBI taxonomy): domain Eukaryota; kingdom Metazoa; phylum Chordata; class Mammalia; order Primates; family Pitheciidae; genus Cacajao; species Cacajao melanocephalus. The sequence continues at coordinate 30,624 of CAUYLG010015643.1, read as the reverse complement.
GCACGTAGCACCAGCAAATGAGATTCAAAATGGGATTTTTTGACCCCAAGAATGTGCCCTTTCTATAATACTGCAATACAGCTGCAGGCTTGATAAATGATTTTGAAAAATAACTAATTTTTCTTAGATTGGAATTGATTTTGGGGCCAGCCTAAAGTTGTCAGGCATTAACACTTTTGAATGAAATAAATGATCAGTTAAGATAATGCCATAAGGAGTTTTTAAAAATAGGTATTATCTATGGTTCTGAAGATAATTTCAAAGAGCATTTAAGAAGAGTTTTAAACAGTAAAAGTTATTATCCAAATCCAGGGACATTTTAAAGATAACTGATTTAAAGTTGATAATAGCTAGCATAACAGTTTGCACAGAACCTATACTCAGTAAATATTAACAAAAATTTTTAAAGTACTTCCATATATAAGCACTGGTAAGGTTTTCTAACAACCAGTCTCATCAGAAAATTACACATACACATAGAAATGTAAATTCAGGCAGATTCTCTTAAAATAGCTTTGTAAAAGTTATTAAAAGCCTTGCCATGTCTATACATTTTGGTCTATTTATTCCAATTTAAGAATTTAACCCAAAAAAAACTAATCTAAAATGTGAGCCAAGATTTTTTTTTGCTTTCTCAAAAATGTTTATTATTTATGTATAAACATTTGTTTTTTAAACAAACCTGATAAAAGGACAGGGGCCTCATTAAATAAGTTATATTTATTTAATGAAATAATATTCAGATATTAAGACTTTAAAGAATTTTATTCATATAATGAATAATTCTAATGCAAACCTTCACAAAAAAAGCAAGAGCAAAACAAAGGTTATACCTGTACATACTAAAATGTAAAAAGTAGCCATCTCTGGATCGTGAAATGAATTACAATTTTCTCCTTATCTTTAAAAATTTTCTTATACTGGATATCCTATTTTTATACAGACATCTGAGTTATTTTATGATCAATCACTCAACAGTCAAAATTGATTATTTTTACCATGTGTCAGGCATAGTTCTAACTTTTTTGTACATACTATGTAATTTACTTTTCATAAAAACCATTGATACAGAATAATTTATCTTGTCATTATGTGTGGCAACAGGCACAAATGTTAAATAACTAGCCCAATATTACCTTCCAAATAAATATTTGAGCTGAGTTTTGAACCAAATTGACTGATTGCAGAACTCATGTTCTTCATGGCATTGCTATACTGTTCATATTACACAGGCTGCTTAGCAATATGTCAGAATATATTAATGTCATGGGGAAAGTGATCTCATGCAACTGCGACCATGTCTATAAAATGCTGTAACCCTTTTGGTGAGATGGCCCGATAGTGTATTGAGTATACTTAACTTACCTCACATATAACTAGTTTTCATGAATGTGTTACTTCTCCTTCTTGAGAATACAAAAGCTGTTTTACATAGAGGGATATTATATCTATTTTGTAATCATCTATGTAAAACCACTTATGGTATATTAGGCACTGGATTAAAAGCTGGAAATAACTAGAAAGTTATAGAGTTTGTTGCCATAAATTTAACACTACCTTGGAGGGGACATGCAGTTTTAATTGAAAAGGATTCTTGACCATGGGAATGGAGGCACTACTTTAAGAGCAGAGAGATTCAGAAGGTTTCCTTGCTAGAATATGCTTCATAGACACTACTGATTGTATAGATCAAAGACAGCATAGGTAATGTTACTGATTTCAGAAATTCATGCTAAATTCACTGGCTAATATTATGTCCTCAAAATCACAGCTGCTAAAATTGCAAAGGCATGAGTCAGTCATGATACAATAATTTAGAGTATTATCATGATAAGCTCAGCTAGGAAGACACCAACATAATTTTACTACGGATGATAACTATTAGTGGATACTTTTGGTATTACTGATTCCATCTAAATGTCTTCTGAAATGTTAGAGTCTAATCTAGATGTTTTTTCTGGTTATCAGCTGATTTTTAAAATGATCTATTTAAGAATCTTTGCAAGCAAAACCCTTTTATCTTAGTAAAGAAAAAGGAGGAATTTACAAGTTAATAACATTGGTCTGCTTTACATTCTAAACTTGTTTTTTTTTCTCTCCAGATTATATTAGCGTCTTATTTTAAATGCAAGTGAAAACATTCATGTCCTGTAGCTTGAGACCTTTACCACATATAATTGCACAGCATGATACAAATTAATGTCTTCTAAGTAGGAGCTCAAAGGCATACAAAGATATACAACATGCCAAGAAGTTGCATTTAATTTCCTTTGTTCATAAGACAAATATTTATATTTACTAATCCATGGATAAATAGAAGCCTAACATATATACATAGAAAAGGAGGCAGTATGTTCTCTTGAACTATGGGTTGACCCATTACAAGCACATGATGATGTGTCTTAATAGGTGTGTATGTAATAAAACAGATTAATTTGCCACCTAACAGTTGCTAAGAAATTCATTTGTTGAGCACATTTTATATGAATTAAAAAAGAAAATTTTTAAGAATTATGAAAGTAACCTAACATTTAATGGCACCATAATAGCGTGAACAACTTAACAGAAAGTCAACACCTTGATTTCTCTAATATAAAAGTAATGCTCATGCTCTTCAAGCATTTTATAAAATGAAACATGAATCAAAGTCATTACAGAACAACTAATGAGTGAAATTGTATTGTTTGCTATCTCTTATTTTCAGTGTTGATTTTGTTGGAAAATAATATCTTAAGACCAAAACTCTGGGAACTGTTGAGATTTTGGCCACTAAGACAGCTAGACCATGGGGAAGCACACATCTGCAGACCACCTGCAGCCATGTATGAGGTCCCTCATGAGACTTAGCAACAGGTGTGTTTCAATGTGACAGTGTGTCTGATCTGTCCCTAGCACATTGGGACCAGTACACAGTGTTATTTGTACATCTGCTGAGTACCATTGAATGTGTGGGTAATTAAAGCTCTCAGAAATTATTTTACTTAAGAATATTTTCAAGCTTAATGATTCCAATTCTGTACTTTCATGACTGATTTTTCCTTGTGCTCAATTCTTTATTGTTCTTGCCTTGATTGATCTATCATTATCTATCACTTGATCAACTAAACTATTACATTCTTTAATTAGGTTTTACGTTTAAATGAGGACTTGCTTTAGTCTCTTAGAGGTTTATTCATTGCTCAGGTACTTTTTCAATAACTCTTCTCCTGTTTAAAAATCAATAAAAATGATTAATTTCCCATACATTTATTCTAAGTCAATATATTTATTATGGGAACATATAGATAACTTGATTTGAATTAAATTGGCCTTTGCTAAAGATCAATATTGTTCTTTTTATTCCCACCAAATCACCTTGAAAAAAATGCTATTGGTTAAATGAAGACAATGATGCATATTTATAAGAAAATAGGTATCAACTGGAGAAAACTCTTTGCAGTTGGCAGTGTTGGGAAAGAAGGACACAGACAGGTTTACATCGTCTGGATACAAAAAAGCATGAACTATATGGCTCAGAAATTTGTCGTAAAAGGGAATGAAAGCATATTGAAGGACAGACTCTGAAGAGTGTTCATAGAACGCTGAAGAAGAGTGACGAGGATAGTCTATCAGGCACGGTAAGTTAGAAGTGCACCAACCACTTCTCTAGGCTTGAACAACCAAGTCTAAGAGTCAGATAAGGTAAGACCAGGTCTCAGGGCTCAAGAGGTGGTGATGCTGCTGAAAAATTGTTTTCTTAGAGCTGGAAGGGACTTCAGAGTCTCTCATTAAAAAAGAAAAATTAATGACATAATTGGTAACTTTTCTGACTGCTGCAGAGGCAAGAATTTACTAACAACCCTACAGACCTACTTCACCTGTAACTACAATTTCCCTGAAGACATAGAAGAAAAATCAAATGTTTTAATCCATATGGAAAAAAAAGAAAGAAAGAAAGAAAGAAAACTGCCAATGTGGTTTGACTAGCAAACAACTGAAGTTGTGGCTTAAGCATAATGGATTACCTCTTCCATTACCACTAATCTAATTACTTTCCTCTATCTGTCTTCATTCCAGCAGGCATGATTACCAGCCAAGCCATATTACAAAAAAGGATTGGATGTGGGTAGGTAAAGCAAACAAATGGAAACATCAAATGCAAAGGCTTTCATTTCTGAGGACCATTGCTCTCTTATTCCAAGTGACTCCAAAGAAAAGCAATCTCAGCCAGGTGCAGCCTGTAAACCCAGCACTTTGGGAGACCAAGGCAGGTAGATCACCTGAGGTCAGGAGTTCCAGACCGGGCTGGCCAACGTGGCAAAACCCCATCTCCACTAAAAATACAAAAAAAATTAGCTGGCATGGTGACAGGTGCCTGTAATCCCAACTACTTGGGAGGCTGAAGCAGGAGAATTGCTTGAACCAGTGAGGCAGAGGTTGCAGTGAGCTGAGATTGTGCCATTGCACTCCAGCCTGGGTGATGGAGCAAAAGTCTTTCTCCTAGAAAAAAAAAAAAGACAAGAAAAGCAATCTCTACTTTTCTGAGAAAGCAAGCACGGAGATGTTCAAATTAGGGTGACTATACCACACTTCTTAATTATGTACCTGCATAATTACTAATAGTGCCCTCTTTTACTCACAAAAGTGCTCTGATTTGGGCAATAAATTATATTGCTATCCTAAATACATTGTGACAGGAATGTCAATTTATATAAAACACTGAAACAAATTTGAAAAAATAATGCATCAATCCATTTCACATATATAATTCTACAAGGTCATAACTTACCAAGACTCACTAAGAAACAAGGATTTAAGCATTTCTTATTTTTCTTTATATTCATTATCTTTCAAAATGTTTCTTTTTGGCAAATAATTATCTTTTTTAAACTAAGGCACAGAGTAATTTAGAAAACAAAAATAAATATCCTTTCCTTATACTTTACTGTAAATCTTATTCAGTGTTACACCATTTTTTTTTTTTAACATTTTGCTTTTTCTCAGGACTGCAAACATTTTTGAGATGAAAGAAAACCCACAGATCATTTACTTCAATGCCTTAGTTTTACTATTAAGAACACTGAAATTCAGAGAAATGAAATGACTCGCCCAAAGCTTCTGGTCTAGTTAGTGGTCAACTAACCAGACTAGTAGTCAAATGAGACAAGTTGGCTCTGGAACGCCTAAATACTTGTTTCCCTCTGAATTCCATTCTATCTCCTGGTTTATATTATTTATGTATTGTATTGGGTTGGTGCAAAAGGAATTTCTGGTTTTAATTTAAAAGTAATGACAAAACCAGCAACTATATTTACACCAATCTAATAGAAGCCTCCTGCCAGAAAGAACCTTATCAAAATCTAGCTTTGCCCTAAGCATCACATTTTCCCTCTGGAAAAAGGCAGATAATAAAGTGAAGGGCCAAAAATAAAAATGATAATTTACCAACCTCTCTCAGGAGGCAAAGCACAGAAGTCTCTTCAAATGAGCATTTTAAAATTTCTTAGGCTATTGATATTTCATTGCTTTTTGAAGATTATACAAAGAGACTTCTCCCATCTCTCAGTTTTGTCATTGTCTTCAGTATGACCAATTGGTATTTTTATTAATTTTTTATATAACTTTGATTTTAGGTTTGGGGTACATGTGCAGGTTTGTTGTACAGGTAAACTGCATGTCACGGGGGTTTGGTGTACAGATAATTTCACCACCCAGGTAATAAGCATAGTACCCAATAGATTTTTTTTTTTCTGATCCTATTCCCTAATATCAAAGAAGAGCAACAACTTTGTGAAGGTTGACCCATCAGACATTATTGGGAATTGCAAACGGACGTAAGAAAAACATAATCAACATGTTTCTTAATATTCAATTTAACACAGTATTTTATTGGCTCTCAAAGCAAGTGTTAGGATTAGTTTTGCTGAAGATTTTGAAGTTTTTGTTTCTTTTGTTTTGTTTTTGTTTTTTCTGAGACAAGGTCTTGCTCTGTCGCCCAGACTGGAATGCAGTGCTGTGATCACAGCTCACTGCAACCTCGATCTCCCTGGCTTAAGTGATCTTCCCACCTCAGCCTCCTTAGAAGCTGGGACCACAGGCATGAGCCACAGAGACAGAATGAGGATTTAAACCCAGGAGAGTATGGCCCCAAACCCTGTGCTCTTAGTCTTTATGTTACCAGCAAAAATGGCCTTTGGATGGCATTGTGTCCACAATGAACATCTACCATTCACTTTTATTCCATGTTCACGTTTTGGAAGCAAAATGTTTAAAATGAACATAGCTGGAGTCAGGCACAATGATAGCTTGGATGAAAATATGTATACACATACAAAACGTAAATGCACAGAGTCATAAAACAGTAAACTGGAAAACTTTAGGGCCAAAGACCAAGATCTACTTCAAAATGTCTCAAGTGCTTCATAAATAAGAACTGACCATAGAATTAATAACCAAATAGTCAAAACCAGATCAATTTAAGAGAATATAGTTTACAATAGCTACAGAAGTAATGAAATATTGGGAAAGATGTTCCTTCCCTAAAATAATTCAAACCTATAGAGGACACTTAAGTTATCCAAACAACTAACAACCGCAGGATAGTTTAGCTCTAGATATTGCCAGATAAGTGCCTGGACTTAATATTCTTTACATTATTTTATATTTATTTTGACCTCTACATTTATATATTCATATTTATTAATGTTCATTATATTATTATTTCATTATATTAATATTATTCCACTCTAGTAGACCACGTGTAGGTCAGATAAATTACTTCCTAGAATATGTCAGCTTATAGCATCCAAGAAACCACCCCTATAGAGTTCTCTTTTGCATAATAACAACAGCTCAGAAATAGTCTCACCTCTGACCTTCCGTCTTTTCTTGGTAATCTGTCTGGCCTCCTTCAACACCATGTCAGGATATTCTGAGGTATCAGGCCACATGAGCCTGAGACCCCGAAGGCACTGAGCCCCAGCTCATCAGATTCCTGGCTAAGTAGTTCCAATGTCCTTAGTAGCCTCATTTGTTTATGGCTCAATAAACTCATACCATTTAGAGAAAGGACTCAGATATGAGTAACATATGCTTCCCCTAGTAATGTACAGGATTAAGAAGCAAAGTCGAAGACAAAACTCTTTCCCTACTTCACATTCTCCTGAGTTCATTACTTCTATGAAAAATGAATCAGATTTGAGTTGTTCCTAATCTCTGCTCTTCTGGTCTCCATCAGAGAGGGCAGCCAAACTGTGACAGGCACTATCTGGAAGGGGACAGGACAGGAAAGGAGAGAGAGCCCTGTGATTCTTTTATGGGAAAAAGCAGGCTTAGGGAGTAAGTTGCTGCTAGAGCGGACAGCAACACTGACAGCTCATCATCATTCATTCTCACCCGAAACACCAGTGGCAAGAGCCCCATCAGGTGGCATTGAGAGAAGAAGGTCAAGGAAGGCACAGAGAAGCTTTGGGGATGACTAAACACATACACTGTTGTATGACTGAAAATTTGTACATCCATCTCTTCTAGTAAAGCTAGAGGAGATGGCAGAGGCTATGTCTTAGGTACCACTGTAGTCCCAGAACCTTGCAATGGGTTTGGCATGGGATTGACGCTCATAGACTATTTGCTGGAAGCAGGAATAGGACCCCAGCCCTTCTGGATCCTACAGGCTACTTCTGGCTCCTCAAACACACTGAGCCACATACACTTGATTTCAAGGACAAAGTTGCTGTCTATTTTTAATAAAGAAGCAGCTTGAGTGAATCCCATTTCTATTTCCTTACTCTGATACTGTCTTCTGTTTGCGTGAGCAAGAGTATGGACTAATTCCAGGCTTCAGTTCATTTTAGTCATAGCTGAAATCTAATCAGGGCTGTATATTCTGTCTCTGTCCCTCTGTCTGCCTCCTTTCTTCTCCCTGCTCCTACTTTCTCTGCCTACCCCTCCTTTTTACTCACCCTTCCTCCACTTTTTTCTCTGCCTCCTCCATTTTTGCCCTTGTCTGTCTGTCTGTCTCTCTCTCTCTCTCTCTCTCTCTCTCTCTCTCTCTCCCACTCTCCCAGGTGATATACGAATTCCAGGAACACAGATATATACATTGAACTGAATAGCTCATTTTTCAAAACTGTGTCAAGTTAAGATTGTAATGGTTAGTGTGCAAGAAGGAAACTTGTCCTTGTAACTTTAGGATTTTTCTAGTTGTGCCCTAAGAATTAAACCATATGCAAATAGGACTTAACTTTACTTTCCCACTTTTTCCTTGATAAATAATAAATTGTGTGTGTGTGTGTGTAAGCAAATGTTCTTTGTTGAAAGCTAACAGTTTCAGGCGTCTTTTAAAGGTTATGTTTATAAACACATTGCTATCAGGCTTACTCCAAATAGACCAATAATTTGCCTGCAAAAGGTAAAAATTAAAATAAAACCATCTTCTTCAAAAACAAATTTGTTATAGAAACACCTAAACGGTGGTTTTGTGTAAAGTACATAAAAGATGTAATTGGACATTCATGTGATTGTAGGTAGAATTTTTTGCTTGTTCTTGTCCTCCAGAGAGATTGTAATTCAGAAATAAGAAGGACTTGGAATTGGGTATTTAAAAAATATATCTAAAAATTCTGTGTGCTGCGGAGGTTTGAATTCTAAGTTTGAATAAGATGAACTACCATGCAGGTCATTTATTCTAGGAAAGTCTCCTAATTAATAATTCTTACTGTTAACCACCTTCAGGGTCACAGAATATGTTTTAACCTCTTTTTAGTGCAGACACAAGGTAACGGCATCCCCTGATACTAATTCTTTGTTATCACTAATTTAATTTAGATTGTCTGGTAACATATTTTTTAAAAAGACCAAGAAATTACTATTTTAAGTATGAAGAAAAGCTGCATTCATTATTCAGCCATATAAGGAAGTTAAATGCTACAGGGCCGATGCAGGCAATGACAGAAAAGTAGGAATAAAGAAGTTTCTTTCTAAAAACTAGGAACAAGGGGAAATAAACATTGTGTGAGAGAAAACAAACCAAAACCAACAATAACTAGGTAGGTCAGCTACACAGAGGGACCACAACATTTAGCATTCCCTTGCCTCTCAAACTCAGCTATTCATGGTCTTCTAGGTTAATGGAGAGTGGAGCACGGAGTGCCATGTGGTTAATACATGTTCCAGAATCCCAGAAAAGATAAATGACTGCTCTAGTTTCTCATCTCCTGAGCAGCATGAGCATGTGTTGAGGTTAGCGTCATTGTACCACAGCCTGAAACATCCTCCTCCTTGTGTATGGAAGCCATTCAAAGAAGAAACAGCTCTTAATAAGACACTACAGGCATTACAGTCAAGCAATCCTACTGAATTCTAGATCCACCCTTTATTAGCTGTGTGACCCAGAGAAAGTTAAATCTCTAAGCTTCAATTTCTTCATCTGTAAAATGGATATAACAATAGTAGCTACTTGATATGGTTGTAAAGATTAAATCATATGAACAGTTTAAGAATAGCATAAATCTTATTTTTAAATAAATCTTAGTGCTATCATCACCAGCACCACCACCAAAACCAACAATAATCATCACTACCTCCATCATCTCCAACACCCTCACCGCTACCACCGTCAGCATCCCCGTGACTATCACCTCCAACATACCCAAAATCACCACCACTCCAACCACAACCATCACCACCATCATTACCACTATATCCATAACCACCATCACCAACAGCACCATTACCACTATCATCCTCATTTTACAGGTGAGAAAGCTGACTCGGAACCTAAGTGGCTTGCTGAAGGACACAAAGCTAGGAGGGGACAGAGACAGAGGTCAAATTTCCAAGTTGAAGGATCCTCCTAAGCCCATCTTTATCTTAGAAAATCTATCATGGAAAAGCGGTGTGGCCTTGGGTGCAAGGGTCACCACAAAGCTTCAGAATACCTAGGACCCCAGATATCTCACATGTAAGCATAGAAAAGCAAAAATAAGATCAAAAAACTGTATCTGGAAAATATCTTAGGCTATTTTATTAATATGTGAATTGCTGAGTGTACTGCAAGTCCCCAGTTGCCCTGTTATCATGAGCACCAGCCTGAAAGGTGAGGGATCCAGGTTCTGCTTTTCATTCTTGCCTTAATCTCTTCAACTGTCGCCAAAGAACACAATGCCTATTCCCATATTTGACCCTGTGGAGACACTGTAGGAAAGAAAGAAATTGTCATCTACAGCACCAAGTCCTCAGGAGAGAGGCAGGAAATGAAAAAGAATTGTTTATTTAGCCTGGCTTTATAGTGAAACAGCTGTATAGGCCTGTGAAAAGAAAGGGCACTGGCTTGGCTCAACCTCTGGCAAATAAATGGATATTGTGTAGGCAGCGTGTCAAGCCAGAAGAGGAAGCAGTGGAGGAGATTTCCTATAATTCTTCCCATATTGTTGATTGCTGCTTCGCCTCCCAGGACCTTCTGGACTTCCCATCAGAAATCCAGGGCAGGAACTGCAAGGTACTGTAGGAAGACAGCAGCTTGATTCCTACCTGCCCACTCAGCACCTTCCACTGGGACCCTCAGTGGGCTCACCCAAGGCAGTTACGAAGATGACACTTACCCACAGTACATTCAGCTCTCTTCTCATCCTTTCCCGCCACCTGGCCCAGAGCCATTTTACTCTACTGTTGCAAGGCTAAACTTCTGAGTTTCATCGCATTCACATTGTAATAAGGGACTAATCAATGTTCCACCCCAAGGAATCAATCTCCAATGGTCAGATTTCAGCCATGAAGGGAAGATGATGAAGATATTTTATAGGGAAATCTCCACAGTTTCCACAATAGTACAATGTTGCCTATAGGCAATTTTCCACATCTCAGCTTGGTTATCTGACAGAGCAGCAAAATAATAACAAATAACTCTCCTGCATGTTTTCAGACCCTCAAGGTTGCTCTCTTCAAAAGAATTAAGTATGCTTAAATCTCCTTCCCTGGGTTAATGGTATCCTAGGGAAAGTAAAGCAAAGAAAACCTCTTATTTCACAACTTACTGTAAAATTCACTTAGATTTTACAAGATGGTGGCAGAGTAATAACTCTGAGAAATGATGTGACAGTGAATGATTGTCAATGGCTAAAGACTGCTCAAAAGTTGCTCAATGGCTATAGGATTAAAGTAAAACAGAACCATTCCTAGAGACCCAAGGACTCATCCACAAAGAATAAAATAAAGTCCAACATTTTACTACAAATCTATTACATTCTCTTTAGGATCTTCAAGAGGCAAAGTAGTATGGAGGAACAAGCACATAAGCTTTTAAGTCAAATAGAAAAGGGTTCAAATCCTAGATCCATAATTTATTAGCACTTTAAAGAAATTACTTAATCTCTCTGAGTTTCAGTTTTTTTCATCTGCAATGTCACTTACTTCATTGGGTCATTATAATATTACATGTATAAAAAGCATTTGAGAAAGTACTTGGAAAATAGTACATTGTCTAATACCATTAGTCTTCTAAATTTTGTTTCTACACATTCCACCAACAAAAAGAGTTCTACAAACAATAATCCTTTAAAGGATGTACTCAGATTGATTTACATACCCTCATAATGATTTAAAATCCCATTATACAAAATGTACTTTCACTGAGCCTTTCATTAATTTTGATAATGGTCCTGTCTATTGAAACTGCCCTTCCTCTTGGATTTACCAAGGTGTAACTCCATCTTACAATGCACATCCCATTTTTCTTTTAAATATTGCTTCTGTCCTCCAAAAGCAAATGAAAATATTTTATCTAAAATTAAGGCTTCCTATAGGTTACACAATGTCTTTATAATGGTATTTCTACTTATCAGAATATGCACCATCTCATTATCTCCCATTTTAGAGTATAAGGAGCATATTTTTCCTATTTCTTCAGAATTCTTAGCCCAATGCTGGCCACAACTCCATAGCTTATTAAGTATGTGCTGATTAACTGATACATAAATTATCCTTTACCCCTAACCCAGTAAAGCAATCAGCCTTGCTAGTAATGGCCTTGAATCATGACTAAGGAAAGAGCCCATAGTTTAAACACTTCAATGTGGCTGAACTATGAAATCTCAATTGCTAAGACAGAATTCCTTTACATAATGATATTATAACCCCAAGCTTTAATTAGTACTTTAAAAATAAGATTATAATAGCAACTATGGCAATCTGGTTGACATGGTAAACAACCTTTCTGCACGTAATCGATTTAGGCTGTTAATAGTACAAATTCAGACTCATAAATGTTTTTGGCTCTTATCCTATCTTATTTTTATAACAGCTATGGATTCAGAAAGCATGCATTTATAAAAACATCTTGCAGTTATAATTTAGGTTTGCAGATGATACTATATGTGATTTGGATCTAAAAAGAGATAAATATTCTGGTCTGAAAAGATAATCCACTAAAGCAGAAATCCATTCAAATGCTAAAGTTATTTCATACAAATTTCTTACATTAGCCCATTACCTAGGAAAATTCTATGTCAATATAAAATATCATATATCCATTATTTTAATGCTCTAAAGGTAGCAGATAAAATTATACTGCTATAAAGTAAAGCTTGTATATGTTGGATTTAAAGTAGTATGTGCTAATAGCCATTCTTGTCTTGTGATATTTTGTCTAATATTTTTCATCATTTATGATTTCTCTACACAATTATTCTTCTGTTCTGATCAACTGAAATTTTCTTAATATCTTTGTTTCACCTTGTTTACATCTGGCTGTTTTACCATATTTTGTTCTACTCTCAAAATTGAATTGCCATCTAATATAGCTAAGTCTTTATCCTGTGGAATTCTTTAGAACAAGAAAAGAACACAGGTCCCATAAATAGCAAAAACAAGACATTTATTTTCCCTGGAATGTAATAATAATATTGTAGAATCCATATAATACTAAAATGTTCTTTTCTAGTCCTGTTTCTAAAAAGTGGAAAATGCCATATAAATATTAAGCATCAGACAGCTGTATTTTTTGAGATGTCTTACACATCTTATTTCCTAAAGTTAATGAAGTTACCACTATACTTAAAAACGTAGTAGTTGTTAAAACAAAATTAATTTTGGGTAGACTCAGGATTTAATATATTATACTACGACTAACAACCTCTGGTAAATTGATATGCTAAGGAGTATATTAGGTAAATATTCTAACTTACATACATACTGTTTTTTTCACCTCTGTGTTTAAAATATATAATAGCAAATGCTCATCATCTTTTGAATTGTCTTCCAAAAATATTATTATTGCTGGGCTATAACTAAGTAATTAAATTTGGTTTGTATCTACATTAGTTAATTAGCCTTAACATTTTCCAAAACAGTTGAGCTAATGTTAGATCTTGGAATACCAAAAAATATTTTGTAGTAATTATTACCATTAAACTAGAACCATTAAAGAACAATCATTAACAGCACTTCAAATTTGTGGGTATTACCTATAAAACCACAGATCAAATTAGCATATTCTTCACTTATTTTTTATTAGCTGTTAACATTAGACAGAATTCCCTGTTGTAAGTCAAGATTAGTTGGCATTGGTTTAGAATGTGTCATTCATTGAGTTTATAAAAAAGCATGTGCTAGCTGTTATATCTTTTTAATGGGATTTTGCTTTGTAATTTTAAAATGTTTCGCTAAGAATATATTTTATTAGAAATTACAAGCATTATCACTTAGCAGTATTTTTTTCTCAAATACATTTTGATCTTAGAAAAGGTCAAGTTGAAATAATTCAATTCATTTATGTAAGAATATTAATAAATATATACATACATTTTTATGTTATAAATTTAAATGACTACTTCACTAAAAATAAGATCAAATACTAGGAATCTATCTTGTTTTTGGAACTGAACGATCAATAAAGCTATACTGCCTTTTATTCTCCATCCTTGATCAGATTTGGACCTTATTTCTACCTTGGTTAGGCTTGTGCACAACATTAAACAAACAAAATTTTTTAAGAAGTATTTAATAAAGCTTAGTGGTGCCAACAGCCTTATTTAAATACTGTAGGTTTTGAAGGAGGACATCTTTCAAGATTAACTATGCAATCTGATGAGATATAAATTCATTCTTAAAGACAACTTGGGCTTAGTCTACATAATCTGACTCCATTGCACGATGACAAACTCTTTCACTTGGATCTGACTGTATGGAAACAAGACAACTGCCAAAGGAAAAATGATCCTTAAAAACTAATGTTTTCTAAACTGCTAACAAGGCAGCACAACTCCATTTGACTCAGCAATATCATTAACGGGTGTATATCCAAAGGAATATAAATCATTCTATTATAAAGACACATGCACTCGTATGTTCGCTGCAGCACTATTCACAATAGCAAATGCATAGAATCAACATATCTTTGATAATACATTTTTCTAGAAACCTTGTGTTTGAATCCTGGTGCTTAATTTAAGGTTAAATCCCAGTCACAAAAACAAACTTATGCAATCAATAGATCTATTTAGCATCTACAAAGCTTGTCCGTAATAAAACTCTATGAAGTCAAGATGAAATCTCTTCAAAATTAAAATTCTAAAAAGGAAAATATAGGGCTGTAATTTCATTCCACTTAGAAATTAAATGCTTTGCCATTTCTACAATTTCACATATCTATTAAGTAAATGAAGTACAGTAAGAATTTTATAGAACAAGAAGCTTGTGATTGATATAGAATACTCCTAAGAACATATATACAGAGATGGCATGGATTATTAACCAGTTTTCACCAACTCCACAAATGTTTACCAATTTTCACAAGAAATCTACATTTCTAAAGATGGAATCTGGCAATACTCCTTCCTTAGCAAGAATAAAATCAATTTAATTGCATAGGATGAATGTTTTAAATGTAGCTTGGCAGAGTAAGTTATTCTATCAAATCAATATCAATCCTTTTTAAAAATCCCTTTCCTTATTCTTCTGCATTGTACCACCCAAAAGAACGTTATTTATTTATGGTTTGGTAAAAGTCCTGAACAGCAGAACAGATAGGGAAAGACTACTTTTCAAATAAACCAGTATAGAGTCCTTATTCTTAAGAAAAAGAAAGATAAAATTTTTAAAAGAAAATATCCTTGGTCAAACAAACAAAACACAGATTGAAGATGTTTTAAGGGCTACCCTTATGAGTTCATTTAACAACATGAAATATACCTTTAACAACATGCAATACACTTTTACATGAATTTAAAAGTGCTCTCTACTACAGAAGGGTTCAATCATTGAAACGATTAGAAAATACAATCATTAGGGAAAATACAATCAATCAGGAAAGAATTCCTAGCAAAGGAATAAAGTTCAAGAGTGTTAACCTGGGCACACAGGAACTTTCCAATCCAAGACCAACTGGAAAAATTCTTTCTCGGATATGAAGGATATTAATTTGCTACTAGGTAACTATCTTTCAGGAAAATAAGTGTCCCAACAAAACACATCTCGATAAGTGGAACATTAACATCATAATAAACATAAAATAGATATTAATCAAAACACTATGCCCCCTACATGTATCAGACGATAGATATTATAATCTCTGCTTTGATTTCATTGTGATATTGTACTCGACACTATTTATCACTACAGTGTAACAACAAAGTGTTGTAAAGACACTGAAAGGCTCTTTCAGGAAAATCTGTTCTCTTTGCCCATCCCCTCCCTTGTTTGTTTTCCCTCACTTTCAGTAGGAGAAATTTCCTATTTAAAGAGTACGCATTCACCATTTGACATGTCACATGCCATTAACATAAGAATTAACTATTTTAGAACTATATTTATACATTTATTTTGCTTTCCTGAAATTTCTAAATGCCCAATGCTTCAATCAATATAATCATTCATTTTAATATCCTTTGTTGTACTGCAGATATTACAGATTCCCTCCCTCCCTTCCCTTCCTCCTTCCTTTCTTCCCTCCTTCCCTCCATCCTTCCTTCCAGAAATTGTCCATAGAATCACATTTTCTGCTTTGCTTTTGGTGAGTTGAGTGCAACATCCCTTCCTAGGCAAAGAGGGAACAGCCCTCTAAATATCGACTCTCGATGGAAGAATCACTGCACAATTGGGTACTTCATATTACTACATGAGCACAGCGCCACCATAAAGTGCCAAGAGGAAGAATATATTGTTTCTTTTTTTCTCTGACCCACTTCCCGACAACCAGATATATGGACAGAATCTTATTTCTCTCCCCATCACTGTATCAGTGGGGCAGAGGGTTTGTTTAATAAGCATGTAAAGTAAAACCAGACTGGAACTACAAAAGGGCTGGATGGCCTTTCCCATGTTGGCATAACACTGAAGAAGCAGGATTGGTCATGAAGTCACAATTTAGCAATGGCATTTAAACAGAAACATTAACTTATACTGTCACAAAACACAATGTCACATAAAAGCCACAAAAATATTTTCAGCCAGCCCTGGTAGCCAGAAAATTCTTTTCAGAGGTGTTTCCTTTTTGGGTTTTCCCAATTTGGACTCAGAAATGAAGTTAGAGACCTATTGTGATATTTTAAATATTCCTTTTCTGAATATATAATGTGATTCAAAATAGAATGCAAAATTTTCAGCCTGTCTTAAGTAATCTGATAAATTGTGTCCCATCGCTCATTTTATCATGGTTACAACATACTTAAAATGCATATATGTATAAAAGTAAAAATAAAACATTGATGTAAATAGAATTAAGATCTCCGTGTGTAGAGCATATTGATAACTGGCACCCAAGCAAGGACTGATATTTTGAAAATGGTCTTGTATATAAAGCTATTCCATTCCTTGTATGCTACTTAGTTTAAAAAATGATGCACAGACCCACATTCATAAACACACTGAAACACACACACATATACACACATAATATAGAACTTACACAATTTCATCATTCTGGAATTCGAGCTCTCCACAGGTGTCCTCAAAATCCTCACCTCCACCTCTAGCCGTTCCTTCGATGGTTTTATATGGAACAATAACATTTCCTCGAGCTCCAGATGTTCTCAATACTTTCACCTCCATGATGCCAATGCTCTCACTCACATGAGTCACAGGTTCCTCAAAAGTAAAAATGCCTGCGTGGTCATCATCAAAAATAGTTACAGTGGCAGTGGAGGGAGAACCGAGGCAAGCAAGTGTAGAAACATGATTGGCTTCCAGTATGCCATCTTCTGAAGCTTCGGAAGATACTTTGACATTGCTGAGATGCACAAGGAAATTTTCATCCTCCTCAAAGATATCATCATCGATGATACCCACTCTAATTTCCTTCTGGGTCTCACCAGGCTTAAACACCACAGTTCCTTCAGTAAATTCATAATCAGACCCAGCATTTGCTGTGCCATCCTCTGTTCTGAAGTCAACAAACACAGTGTTGGTCAAATCACCACCTCTGCGGATAATAGTAAGGGCTACGGTACCACAGTTCTCCAGACACTGATATGTCCCTTGTTCAAAGAAGATCTTACTAACAGGGTCGTTTTCAGCCACTTCAGTGTTGACCTCATGCATGCTGACAGCCTTCCTTGCTTGGTCAGCTGCATGCCTTTTTAAAATGTTGCCAGCTCCTGTCATCAGGCGAGTAGCTTGAATGCGGTAAAATGCTCTACTTTTTTGCTGCTGACTTAGGACTTGGTAGTTAGCTAATTCTATTAATTGCTCTATTTCTTTCTCTGGATGTTTCTGCTTAAGTTCCTTCAGAATCCTAGCCATTTCTCGCCTAGCTTCTTCATCATCTTGGTCCCTCTCATCCACCTCCAGAACCAGAGCACCATCTAAGAAATTGTCAACATGAGAATTGACCACTTTCCCATCCATTTCAATTTCAGTCTTGGAAGATGGCCTGTCTCCTTCATGTTCAATAATCATGCCCCTTTGCTTGCCAGCTCTATACCTCTTGTAGACATACTTGTAAAAGAGAAGTCTCCTATCTGCCACCCAAGCAAACACAACACAGATGGGAAAGAAGAAGAAAGTAAGCAAACCTTCCCAGACCTCCACAACGCCAGGAGAGATGACAGACAAAATAATGTAAAGCCAGGTGTAGGCAAAGATGCTCCAGGCTGCCGTCACGAAGAACACACGCAAATGCTTAATCTTCCTTGTCTCTCCGTCAGGGACCACGTAAACACAGAGTGCAATAATGATGAACATATTGAACGCAGCACTTCCCACGATGGTGCTAGGACCGAGGTCTCCTGCAGTGAAGTTGTGGCCGCACACTTCAATTACTGAAAGGAGAATCTCAGGAGCAGAAGATCCCAGGGCCATCAAGGTCAGGTTAGAAACTGTCTCGTTCCAGATCCTCACAGTTGTCTTGGTGGTCTCTCCATTGGGTTTCTTTATGGTTATTTCTTTTTCTTGAGATGTGATGACTTCTATAGAGGACATGAACCGATCAGCTATGATAGAGACTCCAAGAAACATGTAGACCATGGCCACAAAATATACAGTAGCTCTAGCAATTTTGTCCCCAAAAGAAGGGTCTTGGGGCTCCCAGATGGGCAAAATCACCCCTTTCTTACAGTAATATGAGCCAGTACATTCACCAGTTTCATTTCCTTCTCCTTCCATTTCTGTCTCCGCAATTACAGGGTCCACATGGGAAAATAAGAGAGCCAGGATAACTAACAGATGTAATCCCATTGAAAAGGTGGGTGAAAGACTTAATCGCAGCATGTTGTACACGACACTTCCAACTGTCACAACCTACTGGTAAAAATAAGATGGGGAGAGGGTGGAAAGAAAGTCATGTCATTAGAGCTGCAACCAAAGCATTATTAATTACTTATTTTTATGACTCTTACCAAAATTGGTTTATATTTCACCATCAAAAATCTATAGTGAGAAATTGTTCTAAGACTCCATCAGTGACTAAGCAATCCTTTGTAAACTTTACAACTCAATCTTCCCGTGAATTTACTACAGGTAG
This sequence comes from Cacajao melanocephalus, assembly GCA_963573385.1. Classification (NCBI taxonomy): domain Eukaryota; kingdom Metazoa; phylum Chordata; class Mammalia; order Primates; family Pitheciidae; genus Cacajao; species Cacajao melanocephalus. The sequence continues at coordinate 11,693 of CAUYLG010015643.1, read as the reverse complement.
TACCCATTCACTGAGCAGGATGCACAATTGAGTTATTGGAAAGGAAAAGTTCAATTAATATAGCCTTGACTTATTAAACACACATTTATGCATGCTAATAGCCAAAATACACAGGACTTTTAAAGCATTAATTTCCTCCTTTTTACTAAAATATATTTTCTTCTAAATTTTTGTTAGTACGTCATCTTCCAGAAACAGTTTCCTTGCCAAAAGCACCTTAGTACGATTGATGCTTTGAAAATCAGACTGAAAAAAAATCCCACCAACACAAGACCTGGTGATTATCTTAAATGCCAGAGAGCATCTTACACTGTATTTCATGACATCATGCCCTCTTGCTCCACACTTACATGGAAACAGAACACTTCAAGCTTGCCTGAAATCAAACCTCAGTGGCATTTCTTCTTGAGGAAAAAAGTTCTGTTGCAATATTTCTACACATTAAGCACAGTTTTTAAAAGCATGTTTTGATGAGCGCACATTGCCTCCTAATTTTCAGCCAGCCCAGGTCTCCTGATACATTAGCAGCTGGGCACCTTGTTCTTGAAGCACAGCTCTTCACATCTGTGTACAGAGCCTGCTCCTCTGCAGGCTGGAAAGGGAGATAACCAGGCCAAGGCCTAGTTGTGGGTAAGAGTCTGGCAGGCTGTGGAATCAGTATCACCAACCTTAAAATGTTCCTTCTCGGTGCTGATGTCATATTTCCCATGGTCATTCGAAAATACATATTAGTTCTGTAGAGGGTTCAAGTGACCAAAAAATGTAGGACCAATAATTCCATTTAAATTAGCTCATGTGGCATGACAACAGTGACCACAAAATATACACATGATGAAAGGCTGTAGGCAATGAGGGCCATGGCAACTGTCAGTGAGTGGCACACAAAGCTTGGTAGGCACAGCAGCGGACTCAGCCCCCATGGCCCTAAGGTCACCCACCAGCTCAAGCAAAACTCTCCCCAGACCTTACATCCCCTCTGCTTCCAGAACCTGGGACAGGGGTGAGGGGAAACTGAAGTAGGGGAAGGTCTGCTCCAAGTCAGGGTAACTCTCTTCCAGGTCTTGCAGGAGGGACCAGTTATGGTATCAGATAAAGCAGCAATAGGAAGAATCCCTGAGTCAGAACATAACCGTGATGGCCTGGAAAAAGTTAAAAGAGGAGCTGGATTAGAGGCTTTCATAGCTTCAGGCTGGCCGAGAGCCACCCCACGTTCGCCTACACTCTCTGGCTCATGTTTGCTGCTGATGGCTTATACTGAAAACTGCACCAAGGCCCAAGAGAACACTCCTGCCTAGCACATTCTGGCAGACCCTCAGAGATCCCACCATACCCTAAAGCCCTTTATAGCTCATCACTACAGAGAGATAAGCTTCTTTGAGATTTTTCCCATACTAAAGAAACCAGTGGCGGGTTACAGCAGAATTTGAAACTAAGTAAAAGGCTGAAAAATAGAAGCAGCATATTTTCAAAATATGCAAAAGTTCATTGTCAGTACGTCTGCTTGTTCAGTCTTTGAAAGGCTTTGGAATTTCTGCTTGAAACAAGGTGAGATTTAACCATCCTGCAAGAATGGTGAAAAATCTAGTTCCAACTCTCTTGTGCATCTATTTCACCCACAAATATTTATGCAGGCTTCATGTATATTTTAGAAAGACTGGCTAGGCTATCTTGTAGATCCTGAGAATTCACCAGTGAATGAAACAAAGTCTCTGTCCTCACAGAGCTTATATTTTAATGTGGAGGAAACCAACAAATATAAATATCAGACGGTTAAAAAGTCCTATAGTACATGTGTATGCAGAGCAATCTAAAGAGGACAAGGAGTGTGTGTGTGTGTGTGTCAGTGTATATAGACATGGCATGCATTATTTTATACCAGATGGTTAAGAAAGGCGTCTCTGATAAGGTAACACTTGAGCAAAGTCCTGAAGGACAGAAAAGTTCAAGTCTTGCTTATATCTGTAGGAAGAGAATTCCTAGCAAGTGCAAAGGTCCTGATGAGAATCATATTTGGCACAGTCTAGAACCACAGAAAACCAATGTAGCAAGAGGACAATGTACCAAAGGGGCAGGGCTCAGGAGTGGGAATGGATCATGGAACACTGAGTCGCCATAAGTCATGGGCTTTGGTGGGGTAGAAGATGAGAATCACTGGGTGGTTCTAATCAGAGGGTGATACGATCTGAGTTTTCTTTTAGAAGGATCGCCCTGCTGGTTCAGTGTAAAATAGACTAAAGGGGCAAGGTTGGAAACAAAGAGATCAGCTTTTACTATATAAAATCTAATTTATAAGTGATCCCAATACTTGGCAGCTATACAAAATGATACAGAAGACATCTAATATTTAAAATGGTGAAAGAAACATTTGTAGTGATCCTTTTGGAAGATTTGCAACTTAAAACGTCTTGGGAACCTGAAAGAATCAGAAAGGTGAAATATTTGTAATAAAACGTAGTACTGAACACAGAGCGTGAACACTGAAGAGAGATTCAAACCTGTGTCTGCCTCCAAGACTGATATAATTAACCACTCCCTTCAAATTACTGCCAAATCACATCATTCCATTCTTCACATTTCAGCCAAAATGAAATTCCTAAAGTGCAGATCTAACACTCTTTACTTCCCTTAAAAATTTTCATTGGTGGCCTGCTTCCCTGAGGCCAAAGCCCAAGCCCTTCAACAGGCTGTGTAAGACCTTTTATGATCTGGCCTCTGAGCTCCAGAATATGGAAATTATTCCCATTCCCTGGACAAGACAACACTTTCTTACATCTAGGTCTCTGAAGATAAGATTATTCTGTGTTCAAAACTGTTTTGCTTTTTCCTTCTTAGGAGCAAATTTCAAAAGAGCTGAACACCAAATTATAACCAGTTTCCTGGGAGAATTCTAGATTCCATTCTTAAACATAGACACCATGCTAAACTCTCTATGTGTATCAATTATATTTAATATTTACATTAGCCAGCCTTGCTATGTTACAAAACTCCTAGTGTTGCTATTTCCGTTACAGTCCATGACAACAGCACCTCTGGAGTTGTGCAATGCACAATGCCCTAACAATAATCCTAAACAGTAGGCATTATTAGCCCATTTGGTGGTTGAAGTCTTAGATTGGTTAAGTACTTGCTGAAAGTCATACGGAGAGTAAACCCCTCAACTAAGACTCAACCCCTGGTCTTTTTCAAAGACTTATATAATTAACTGCTCCATTATATCATCCCTAATAGTGTGTGAATCAATCTTTGAGAACTATTGGGGTTGGCTTGGACTAGCCCATTGGAAAGCTTCTTGGCTTCTGTGCGTGGTTAGGTGGGTCTAGTTAGCAAAAGTCTTAGGGAAGGTTTCCAGTAGGCTGGCTTTTATCTTACGGATTAGACTCAAACAGACAAGCATCAATAACTGTGATGTAACATGAGGGCTAACATGTTCCTAGAGACAGCTGCCCTTCAATCTGGTCTTTTAGCAATTGCCTGGCAACCTCTTCCTGCATGCACTGCCAGGGCAATCTCCTAGGCCAGCCAAGAAAAAGCCCTGCCCTTTACCCCTTCCCTTTACCCACATCCCACAATATGTTCTTAGCCAAAAGGGCACCAGATGTCTAAAGGTGGATAGATCAGTAAAAATCCATCATCATTATCAGAGAAAAGGAAAGGGGCTTCTGGTATTAACTAAAAACATCACAATTATATTCCAAAGAGGGCAGCATTATAATTTGTGAAATCAGTGACCACTTACTGGCAATGAAGCACCTGAAAAGAACTCTCTGGACTTGAGTTTTTTTTATTAAATTAATACCAAATCCGAGTGCTCATGAAGATATGGAATAGGTGCTATCTAACTGTGAGTTCCTCTTCATCCTTTTGTCTCTTTTGTTTCAGAGTCTTTCCTCTAACATCAGATTCAATGTAGTTCTACTTAACTCTCCCCATTTTCCTTCAAATATGCATCTCCATACAAATTAAGCAGAAAGATAAGAATAAAGGCTGCGGATACGCTGATTTGCTGCCTGGGTTTCTTATATTCTTCCTTAATTTACCAATACAAAATATAGGCCGATTTTTATGGGGGATTCAGATCAACTCACACAACTATGGCCAGTACTCACTTAGGAATATCCATTACATTATCCAAATGAGACTTTGGCACAGTATCAAGAACACCCAAATTATCTTCTGATCACTATTTATTTTAAAACAAAACACATAGCTTCATCACCTATAGATCACAGACCTACATGGCACTCACAAAGGATGGTAAAAAGATATCCAGCTATGAATAGGCCAGCCAGTTTTGTTGGAGGGAGAGGTCACAGCTAGGAGGAATAGGAACCCATGTCTGCAAAAGATAGGCCATTATCAAACTGCTTTTGTAAAGGATGAGGAAGAGCTTTTGGAGCAAAGTCGCCTGAAGAGTGGTTATGCAGCATAGTGACCATTCCTTGCTAGAAGTTGGAGACAGTTTTGACTACCAAGGAGGACCTGACTCAGAGAAAAGGCACATGCCGGCATTCCTACCAGCCCTGTATACTGGACAGTCAGCCTCATGGCATCCTCTTGATTGGCAGCTGGAGTTATTCCAAGGAACTCCTTGATGGCCTGCATCAGGACTTGGAATTCCCTTCTATGTAATTCTTGCTGACTGAAAGCCTCAAAGCTAAGCAATTAATCTGTTTCTAAGGCAACATTAAAGCAACCATAAATCTTATCCACTACCAAGGCAAGCACTTTCAAAGGCTTCTAGACAAAGAGATGATGCCAGAGGATGAAGGCTTTTCTCATCTGACCATACCATCTGAAGTGAAAATTATTTCCCTGGCTCCAGCCTCAGGCTATCAGACTATGGCCAGACTTCAGGAAAAAAACTCATTTACACAGAGACTCTGTTAATACCTATTTTTACCCTCCAAAGAGAGAGTTTTTTCTCTATTTAATACATTGAGACAGATCCTAAAGAGGATGGGCTATGAGAGTTCACATCATAGGCTGAAGCTTTTCTGTGAAACTCACAAAACAGAAGTCTGGCCCTGCCTTACGTCAGAAAATATCCACCTAAACTGTTCAGGAAAGAAAGAAACTAGGGAGTAGGCAACGTGATCACAAAAGGAAACACAGGCTTAGGATACAAAATAATGAACAAGTTGATGAAAACTCATGAGATGCACCGTTGGCCCTTTCCACTACTTTATTTTTCTAGATAGCATTTGTTACTTTTGTGTGTGTGTGTGTGTGTGTGTGTGTGTGTGACAAGAGTCTTGCTCTTGTTGCTCAGGGTGGAGTGCAATGGCATGATCTCGGCTCACTGCAAACTCCGCCTTCCAGATTCAAGCACTTCTCCTGCCTCATCCTCCCGAGTAGCTGGGATTGTAGGCATGTGGCACAACACCCAGCTATTTTTTTCCCCAATATTATTGGTAGAAACAGGGTTTCACCATGTTGGCCAGGCTGGTCTGGAACACCGGACCTCAGGTAATCTGCCTGCCTCAGCCTCTCAAAAGCGCTAGGATGACAGGTATGAGCCACTGTGCCTGACCAGCACTTACTCCTTTTTACATGCTATACAGTTTATTCAATGGTTCTATTTATTGTCTTTCTCTCCTCAAAAGATACAATCTTTGTAATGGCATGGATTTTTGTTTCTTTTTTTCACTCATGTATTCCCAGTTCCTAGAGCAGAGCCTGGCACATAGAAGATGCACAACATCTGCTTATTGAATGAGTAAAGTAACCCTCATAGGGTCATGTGCTGATTCACCAAATCTGTGGTGGTAAATCAGAATCTGGGAAATGGGCCTAGGTATTTGCAGTTTAAAATGTTGTCTATGTGAAATGGTTGCACCCTAACATGTGCAGAGTTCAACATCAGATTGAAAAGTCAATGTCAGTGTTAGGAAGAGAGGAAAACATGATTCATGAGCAAAGACTCTTGGGCCAGAAACACTGATCTCTAGCATAAAGAGAGGACCTGGGCTTTGACATTTCCCCCACAACCTGGGTGTGTGTCTTCCGACATTAGTCCTGGCTTGCTTATTTTATCTGCTCTGTTAAGAGGGCCCTGACACTTTGGGCATCCTCAAGGAAGTAAATCTTCCTGTTCTTCCAATACAATTAAAAGACATATACTCAAACACAACAAAAATCATCTTCATTGTAGAGGACCTACAGAAGGGAAAGAATACCAAGCATTTAAATTTAAATATGAATCTGCATGCTAACATGGAAATATGGGTAGAAAAAAGAAAGCTGGAGAAGAGAGTCTTCCAATCGAAAATAAATAAAGACTTCAGAAGGAAGATGCTCTGATAATCTTGGGCTCCACGTGAAGTTAACCAGGTTTGTCCTCCAGTTCATTATGCCAGAACCACAGAGCAGGGTTTAAGGACCCTACTCAAGGGGCACTGATGGCAATAATGACTGGAATCAGTGGCTGAGCATCTACTTGTCCCAGCTACTGTGCTAATTACTTTGTATTCACTGTCCCTGACTTTTCTGACAATACCACAAGGAGATGTTATCATTCTCATTTTACAAATGAGAAAAACAAATGGTTAATAAAAGTAAGCTGGCTGAAGTCATATAGACTTAAGTGACAGAACTAGAATTTTAATTCAGGCATTTTGTGTTAAACCATAATGATTTCCAAAATGGCAGAAACTTTATTTTCACTACGATAAGAATAATGATTTCTGGGGACAAAGAGCTCCAAAGGTAGGTGCTTAACCTCCCATGCTGCTTCCTCTTCCCACCTGAATCAGTGTGTATAGATTGCATTAGCTCTTCAAGGAGCCTCACATGTTTTCCACTCCAGTCTGATGCCTCCCCACTCCCCAAGGAAGTTTTTTAAGCACCTCTATTCATCACATAGCAAGAGAAAGATGATCCATGTGAAGGATCATCAGCTGATGTCAGAGGTCTGAAATCACTCCCAACTCATGTAGTAAACTCAAGGTTTTTCCATTTGGTCAGGAGAAAAGCAAATGGAGAAAGAAACCCTAGCAGTAAGCAAACAAAACTAAAATAAAAGAGGGGAATGGGTAATGAATGGGAGCCAGAGAGAATGATACAGAATTTTGCCATAACAAGTATGTTAACACTTTGCTCTCATAACAATAATTTGATACGTTTTAAAAAAGAATTTCATTGCAGCTCACAAATTTACTGTCTTGGGGTCAAGATTTTTTTTTCACATCTTAAATTTAAGCTAAGTAATCTAAAGAAATGCAAAACAACACATTCACTTATGGTTTTATCTATATGCCAAGATTTTCTTAGCCATTCATATGTGCCAGATATTGTGTTTATAAGATAAGTAAAACATATCTCCAAAGAAGCTTGTATGCTAGTGGGGCATTGCCAGAGTCAAGGAGCGAGTCCCTTCTGTGGGAACCAGAACTCTTCAGCTACTAGAGATTCACTGAAGAGAAGCGACTTTCCTGGCATTTGAACACTGGCACTGAGCACTCAAGTGGACTACCTAGTCCCTGGGTTAACGTATCTGGGGTCTTGAGTTAATAAACCCAGCATTCTAGAAATCTCGGACTGCTCAGACTATGGTTCTGCAACCAGAAGATTTCAACTGTAATGAGCTCCCAGAGGCAGGGCCTTGGAGGATTTCCCTTGTACTCTGTCAATATTTTAGGGGCCTCCGGCTAGATGGTGGTAACTGTTTTATATAATAATTGTTCACCACTAACCCCGAAGAGAAAGAGCAGCCTTTCTTTGATGTTTGACCTTACACACTGAAAAAGAATGAGGTCACATACATGCTTTTATATCTAGGTTACCAAAAAAAGATTTTCTACCTAAAAATATTTTCTCAATAGCCTGTTGACATTTAATCTTAAAAATCTGTATATATAGCGAGCCTTTCCTATGTTTCTCATTGTGGAGGGAGTGAACCCTTCATTTATTCATCAAGCATCTATGGAGTAGCTTCTATGTGCAAAGCACCATAACAGACTCTACAGGGGTTGCAAAGATGATTGACACATCGTCCCTGCACTTAATGAATTTACAGTCTCCAAGCAGCAGTTACTCCAATGACCATGAAGAATGTGTAAAATTCTATCAAAGGAAGGGATGGAAAGGATGACAATGGCTAAAGCATGTGCGAGGACATTCTGAAAGGAAGAAATGATAGGGACAAAGGCACAGAGCAATGATTCCCCAACTTCAGCTCACCTAAGAATCACCTGGGAAACTAATTAAAATGCAGTTAACTGGGCCTTATCATCAGATACAGTTGAGGAACACCCAAATTTTAACAACAATCCCAGGTGATTGTGATGTAGGTTGTCTTGGACCACACTTTGTGAAGTGTAAGGCAAAAAGGGCAGAACTGAGTAGAAGCATAGAAACGGCACACAGGGCGTGGGACATGTCTAGCAGACAGCCTGGAAGTGCGTGCCTGAAAATCAGAAAATAGTGTCTGTTCTAACATCAGTAAGATGTTAAGTAATAGGTCAGATGTGCTCTCTCTCTCAGAGACTGCGTCTTCAGGCAGGAACAATATATGAAGCCCCTTAGTGAATATGTGTCTGGGAGGTGGGGGACTGGAAGGCAGAGGACGTGGATCTTAACAGGAGATAAGAGGGGCCCCAAAAGAGGAGATTAAAGCACTGGAGGTGATTTACAAAGTTCCTACTTCATGATATTGCTGCAGGTGTTTTGCCTTCTCTAAGAACAAACAAGCAAGATTGCTAGGCCACTACATTAGCAGGTGACAAATATTCAGGATAAATGAACATCTTCAGAGCCCTGTTCAGTTTCTGTACCCGAGCCTTAAGTAGAGTAGAAAACATTCAGAAATGTGAACCCCAAAATGAAGTCTTGGGTGCTATGGAAAGCTGTGCTCTTTAAATAATAGGTTCTTTAAGGTGCAGCCCCTACTCTCTCCATGTCAACTCAAGAATGAATCTCTGTGGTCACTCTTTCTGCTTTCTAGTCTGCCTCCGAGAACTGCGGATGTTTAATATGGAATCCAATGTTCAAGCTGAGTGATAGGCAATCCAGCAAGATTTTTTTCTTTTTTAAAAATCTTTTTTAACAAGGTACATGCTGGTTGTATGAGCCTGGTGAATTTCATCAGCTTTTTTCCTGAGTCACTAGGCTTCATCTTAAGTAGATAGCATTTCAGAAGAGGAAATCCTATCAACTTGAGGTGTGTAAGTCTTTTACATCTCCCTGCAGTTTCAAATCACAGTCCTTGAAAGAATAAGGTGTTCTTGAAAAGGGTAGAGTAGGAAGTAAAAAGAAACATATTTTAAAAAGACAAGTTGATGGATGCTCACCTAAGGGTGACTCTCCATCAGTATTCTAGGTTACAATTTTCTAAAATTCCTTACAATATACTCAGTGACAAGGTTCTAACACCAAGGGTATATTTACATAGAACCAATTACACTTTAAAAATGAAAATCAGCTTAGAAAGAAACTAGTCAAATTTTATTATTTAGAGGACTAAAGGGAGTGTCAGTGACATGAGAAAACGACATTTTGATGAAAATCTACTAGAGAAACATACAGTTTTTCTCTACTAGACAGGGCATCTAGTGAATATGTTCTTGAAACCAATCTTATATATCTGTGTTTGAAGAATTATTAAAATTGGCTTAAGAGGTATGGTTTTAATGTTAGTAACTGTGCTGAGACTACTATATTATCATCTTTGGTGACAGGTGAGGATTATAATAGTTGTGAGTTTACCTATCACAAAGGTGGTCCTGAAAGAAGCCATTGAAAAAGGTAAAGAAAAAAGTCACCGGAGGAAGAAATACTATTTAATAATTTAACTACCAAGTGAAGATAACTTCTGTACATGAAGCCTTTGTTAATGAAAAAATTATTTTCATCAATATCAATGATTAATGAGAAAACATTCATTCAACAAATATCAAATGTCTTTTGCGTATCTAGCAATGTGCAAGGCACTGGAGCTAGAACCATGAGATAGACAGACATCAACTTTCACCTTATGGGAAGACAGATGAGAGCTGTTCATTTAAACTACTACCAAAAATTCATAATTATATCCATCACATAAATAGAACTAATGACAAAAACTACATGATTATCTCAACAGACGCAGAAAAGATGTTGATAAAATTCAACATCGCTTCATGCTAAAAACTCTCAATAAACTAGGTATTGATGGAACAGATCTCAAAATAATAAGGGCTATTTATGTGAAACTGATAGCCAATATCATACTAAATGGCAAAAGCTGGAAGCATTCCCTTTGAAAACCGGCACAAGACAAGGATGCCCTCTCTTACCACTACCATTAAACATAGTGTCGGAAGTTCTGGCCAGGGCAATAAGGCAAGAGAATGAAAAAAAAGGGTATTAAAATAGGAAGAGAGGAAGTCAAATTGTCTCTGTTTGCAATAGACATAATTCTATATTTAGAAACCCCAGTGTCTCAGCCCAAAAACTCCTTAAGCTGATAAGCAACTTCAGTGAAGTCTCAGGAAACAAAATCAATGTACAAATATCCGAAGCATTCCTATACGTCGGCAATAGAAAAGCAGAGAGCCAAATCATGAATAAACTCCCACTCACAATTGCTACAAAGAGAATAAAATACCTAGGAGCTTACAAGGGACTTGAGGGACCTCTTCAAGGAGAGCTACAAACCACTGCTCACAGATATAAGAGAGGACATAAACAAATGGAAAAACATTCCATGTTCATGGATAGGAAGAATCAATATTGGAAAGCAAGTTATAGATTCAATGCTATTCCCATCATCAATGCTTTTCTGTGACTTTCTTCACAGAATTAGAAAAAAACTACTTTAAATTTCACATGGAACCAAAAAAAGAGCCTGTATAGCTAAGACAATCATAAGCAAAAAGAACAAAGCTGGGGACAACATGCTACCTGACTTCAAACTATACTACAAGACTACAGTAACCAAAACAGCATGGTACTGGTACCAAAACAGACATATAGATCAACAGGACAGAACAGAGACCTCATAAATCACACTACACATCTACAACCATCAGATCTTTGACAAACCTGACAAAAACCAGCAATGGGAAAATGATTTCCTATTTAATAAATGGTGCTGGGAAAGCTGGCTAGCCATATGCAGAAAACAGAAACTGAACCCCTTCCTTACACCTAATACAAGAATGAACTCAAGATGGATTCAAGACTTAAATGTAAAACCCCAAATCATAAAAACCCTAGAAGAAAACCTAGGCAATACCATTCATGACATAGGTATGGGCAAAGACTACATGACTATAACACCAAAAGCAACTGCAACAAAAGCCAAAATTGACAAATATGATGTAATTAAACCAAAGCTTCCACACAGCAGAAGAAACTAGCATCAGAGTGAACAGGCGGCCTACAGAATGGGAAAAAAATTTTGCAATCTACCCATTTGACAAAGCTCTAATATCTAGAATCTACAAAGAACTTAAATACATTTACAATTTTAAAAAAACCCCATTAAAAAGTGAGCAAAGGATATGAACAGACACTTCCCAAAAGAAGTCATTTATGCAGCCAACAAACATATAAAAAAAACTCATCATCATTAATCATTAGAGAAATGCAAATCAAAGCCACAATAAGATACCATCTCACACTAGTCAGAATGGTGATTATTAAAATGTCAGGAAACAACAGATGCTGGTGAGACTGTGGAGAAATAGGAACACTTTTATACTGTTGATGGGATT